>DWAV01002889.1:0-10460 GCA_018231305.1 Noctuana lactifera | reverse complement strand
AGCATTTTATTATACCTATTGTCTGAGAGACTTATGAAACATAGTCCTTCTTTTATGTACGAGTATATATGAAATGATCTCTGTGATTTTACTACTTTTTACATAACTGGTACATGAGGGCCAGTAATGGCGTCGGGCTGCGCCGCTGCGCCGGCGCAACACAATGGAACAGTAAAGTGCGAACGTCGTTTACGGCTTGTGGTTTGGAAATTAAAATCTGACTTATCCCGACCGTTCGATGTTGGTGAAAGCAAGCGTTTTTCGGTTATTCTGTACTGTTCTATTCATAACTTTATGAAGAGAGCGCAACCTTTGCAATTGGAAGGAATGTTGATCAAACATCTATATTAAAATTTACCCACCTCGCCACCCTCTTGAGGCCACCACTGGCCACACGTAAGCAGACAGCTCATTATTTCGGTTTAGGGCTTCGAATCTACTGTGGAGTATTTTACACGCTGTGCTAATCTGTACCAAAATATTTAAGGAGTCGAAATTTGTCAGGAAGGTAGAAGTCGAAATTTGTGAAAAAGTCTTTTAAAGTTTAACAAAATTGTCGGTAAACACAGACCTAAATGAGAATAGTCCGTAAAACTATTTGGAGTTTAAGATCAATCTGTATCTTAAAGTCTTGGTTAATTAGGTAAATAAAACTGCGTTTAACAATAAAAATAGCTATATAAATAATATAATAAATGTTCTTTAAAAAACTGTTATAATTCTTCCCCACATTCATTCATACTCGTAATGTAATATGAACTCGCTCATTACCATTATTAAGACATTAATTTCTTACATCATAAAGCAAATAGCGGAATATAACTTAAGCACTGTTTTGACATTCCGTTGGTAGATTAACTACAAATTACTTATGATTACTTGGTTCGTGCGCGAGCGTTGACGCGACAAACGCAGATTTTCACATTCGTGATGTAGAAAACGCTCATTTCTTTACCGCAAACGATTATTTTGTTTATCACCGTATCTGGGGGTCTACTATCGAACTCCGTTAAACAATTTTCGGAGTCATCCGAAACTTCTTCGACACTATGAAATGCACCTTATTCCATAGTTCACGTTTCAACTATGTATGATCGACTTAAAACGTAGGGTAAGGCGGTAAGGATGGTACTCTCAAACGACTAAATTATTTTTTTCTTCGTCGAACCTGAACAAACGGATGCCCATTAGTGGTACAGAGTAGGAAAGACATAAAACATCGGACGAAACCACGAACTTATTTTGAAAATCGATGTTTTAGAGAGTAGACCTCCTTTCTAGAACGCTGATGACGTATTAAGCGATAATCGCAAGATTATTTTACTTTTGCGCGATTTAACGTAAAATGATGGCTCTAGTCATATTAAATGTCACGAGTCGTCAATCTTACGAGAAGTAAGACATCTATGGTCCAATCTTAAAAATATTAGTCGCGTTTCACACGTCGTGGACATTACCGCTTATTCAACAAAGGAACCAAAATGATGGACGACTTTTGAAAAGTGTACACATCAATGAAAGTGTGTGTTTACTGTACCTAGATATTTTAGCAATCTAGTAAATAGAAGATATACGTGGATAGTTATAGATTTCCTCGAATGCAATAGTAGATATCTCTATGTCTATAATATAAACATTGTATTCAGGTAGCGTTCGATTCCTGTTGTGTACGAGTATAAATAAAATTAATTAAAAAACATAAAAATCCCCAACATGAAAAAGTATAAAATAATGCCTACTAATTAAACCTTTCAGTTAATCAGCGCGTATAGCCCCGCTGGAGTGTTATTGAAGTCTAACTATTAAAATTATTTCTTCCTTTTTACTCGTAGATTGAAATCAGTTTTCATTTTACTTTTATAAAATGACTAAGTTTTACTTATCTCTACTTATGAACGAACGTCAAGTTACTAAAGCTCTTTACTGAACTGCAGTTAACAGAGTCCGTGTAGTGCAATAGACAATAAAACCCCATAACCTGGTTACCAGTTAGCGGACGCAAATCACGGCGCTCGGATTAACCAATTATTATCTAACTCAGCTGTATTAGTTAACCGGCGCAATAACCGCTGCTATTCGATGCTTTAACTGAATTCGTATACTACCTATGCCAACACACTTTACAGCTTCTGTGTTGAATGAAACATTAATTAGTATTTTCTTTGATATTTTTACAATGAAGTTTCTTAAAGCGGCCTTTTGGTTGAATGGCAGAAATCGCCACGATCGTCGTCGATCACGTCAATGGTAGAAAGAGTTTTATGCCGGCTGCATGCAACTTCATCTCTCTCTCCCCCTGTCTCTCTGTGTCAAAGAACTCCGCTACACGGCCAGCGGTAACGTGAAAATTTCGTGAAAATTTAAAAGTCTAAATTTCAATATCATATTATACTTGGATATATTGAAATTTTTTGATAGTTGATAGTTTTTGACGTGGCTCGGAAGACTGCACTACTACAAATACTGCAATGTATTCGTATCTACTTAAGTTGTAACAGTAATGTGTTTCCGGTTATATTTGGTGTCGGAATTTTAATGACAGTTGCATTTATAGCCAATTTGCAGAAGCTAAGTACGATTTTTTTGAAATAATCAGATCTATGTAAAACTTTTTGTTATCTTTAATATAGCTAAGTTTACGGAGTTTTAATAGGTAATACATACCTCGTCCACTTCTTCCGACGAAGCGTAAATCATTAAACTTAGCGACCCTGTTTTTCATGATGGCAGTGTTGTTCCGGAGCTCAGCGGAGCAGTTCTCGTCGTTGCCCGCGCGGACGGTGACCAGCGTGCCGTCGACCACATCGCTCAGCGCCACCACCTTGAAACCGCTCGGCAGCGTCTTGTTAGACCGCCAGTGGTTTGGTAGCTGTGAGCACATGTAGTCGGGGCTCCCAGTTTTTACTGTTGAAATTGAGTAATAAAACTTTGTTAAGAGATATTCAATCAATAAAAAACAAGGGAATACATATTATTACATCATCATCATCAACCCCGCATCAGGTGAATCGAATCGGAACCCGCTGGGAAAATGAGAAATCTATACATAGACCTTACATATCAGTAGGTGAAGTACTGATCCCATTTAACAAGTAAGATTATTGCAGGCATAAAGAATTATGAGGAGTATTTATCAGAATCTCCACCAATCCGCATTGGAGCAGCGTGGTGGAGTGCTCCAGGCTTTCCCCAGGTTGTGGGGAGAGACATGTACCCAGCAGTGAGACATTAAAAGGGTTGAAGGCAAATTTATTATTTATTAAATAAGAACTGCAAAATAATATTTATTATAATAATATAAATTAAATAGAACTGAGGGTTTACACTATTCGCTAGTAGACAGCGCTACATGACATTAGATTTATTTAAAACAATCTTTGTAAATGGCATTGCAATGAATCGAGTAATTAATAAAATTCAATTGTGAATAATGTCAACATCCCTATTATGAAACTCAAATACACAAACAGACCACACGAGTTACAATGTATTCATTTAACACAAAAGTTATCACTCGCTTGGGTAACAGTTAATTAGAAACACCATAAAAATAAGATTGTACAAGGAAAACTGTTAAACGGTATAACCGACATTGTTAGTGTAATAACTGTTTGATAGAATTTAATTATACGCCTAAAATAAGTTAGGTAGGTAGAGTTGATAATAAGGTAACTGTTTGACACTTTTTTAAATCGTAAATGAGCCTGCGGGCTTTGTACCAGTTTTGACAGTTCAAATTATCTTAGGCACAAGTTATTCGGAACTTTGATAAATAAGAATCTGGGAAAAGAACTATTTAAGTTTATGTTAAAAAACCGCAATAAATCTATACAATTTACAGTTTGTCTACACAGAAATGTTACGTGAAAAGTGGAATCAAATGTAGCTGTCAATTTGGAATGCGGTTAGAGGCATTCGAGTTTAAATTTCTTTAAAATCGCCGAGTAACGGTTGGGGTGTCATAAAAAGCATTAATAGTATAAATGTGGTTACTCTATTTACGGAAGCTGGGGGTATATACAAATTATACAGCCGCAAACTGCGGGCAAGCCGTGCGGTTGCGGGTATGAAGGTTCCTTCAGTCGAGTCAGCGGTGATGCGCGGGCGCCCCGCCAGCACCGATCCTATCATTACAATCAAATAAACGTATTACGGTGAAAGCTGCACTTGACGTGCTTCGACGCTGCTTCTGATTTTATAACGAAATCGATAACACTTTTTGTTGGCGACCCGCGTTTTCCTGTACGTACACAAATCCTTCGAAATGCCCAATGGGGTATTTGACAAGCAAGACAAATGAGATATTTTTATTGAGCTGTCAAAATGCGACCCCTTCATATAATGGTGTATGACCAATAATTATACACATTATGACGTCATAATTTCATTATTCAATTGACCGTTTTTTTTATTGATTCAAAGGAAATAAAAATAGATTTTTTTAAATAATGTAAATCAAGTAAAAATTTTAGACATTTTTTATAGTTCACAAAAGTAAAATAATCTTTTAGAATTAATTGTGAGTAGTGTCAAATACCCCATTATTGTTAATATAATGAAATTATAATGAGTTTTGTTAATTAATGTATTGATAACTATTTTCATTGCAATAGTTAACAAAACATTAATTCAACATTTTGTAACCATCACAATACAACATGTTTACCGTATTTGAGTTTTATAAAACTACTTTCGGATGTCGCTGACGCATTTTTTTTTCAATGTTACCTTTTGTAAAAACAATGATAACGAGATACCGAGTGAGGATATTTGTCTGCGTATTTATTTATTTGCGTACGATGTTTTCTTGACATTGACAATTTACACGTAGGTACTCGTTCCTTACAACTTCTTATTTCTTTAAATGACCCAAAGCCAGATAGTATACTTATAATGCGAGAAGACTCTTTGAGAAGGTCTGCCATTCGAATGTTCCTGACAGAAATTTGTTATGATGATTTTAAATCTCTGTTACCGGTCTGAATGTTTGAGAAATTGTCTTTGTATGTGTGGGATCCACTACACAGGGAATCCAAGCTGCACTGTGAGTGTGAAGCGTTATTTTTTTATCAACACCTGACACTAAGTTTCTTCCAAAGCAATCTCTGTTTCTTGTGATAAAATACGCTTTTTATCTTTTGAATTAGAATTGAATTACGATACTTATCACATAAATATACCAATAAAACCTATTACAATTAGCGACTATGCTACTGGCGAGGAGTCGGGGTCACGTCCCTATAAAGCACTCGTGGTAATGAGCTCGTTCAATGCAGGCTAATGAGGGGTTGTTCGACAAAATCTGCCTTTACATTAGCGACTACCTAATGTACTTTGAAGATAAAGACTTTACCAATGCTAACTAATCAAATAATTAAGGTCTAAAGTCTGTTAGTTCATTCATAAATACAAATCACTGTCTCCTCCAATCAGCATTCGAAGCAGCGTGTTAGAGTATGCTCCAGGCTTGCCTCGGTTGTGGGGAAACGCAATGTGTCACCATTGTCAACAGTGGGCCATAAAAAGAGTTGTAGGCTGACTGTCCCACTGGCGGGTAAAATTAAATTTTCGCACCGTAGACATTAATTAGTAGAGCAATTAAGACAGCAAACCGCACCCGTATTCGACAAATGTCGGATTATGATGCTGGATTCCGCTTTAACGCTAATTCATCAATCTTAAAAAGCTGGTGATAGAATATAGGTCTAATAAAAAGTTCGAAGAAACAAGTACTTAAGTATTTATACTATACCCATTGAATAAATGATCTTATATGAACACTACGTACACCATTAAAGCAATATATCTGGTAATAATAGCCACGAAGAAAAGAGACAAATAGAAGGAAGTGCCTAACAGTTATTTAACTAATTAATTTGTTATTAAGATAGATGTTAAAATTAAATTTTAATTAACGGAAAGTGTAAATATTGAAAAAACTACAATGAACACGTTTAATTTCTGAACTTTCCAAATCAATAACGTAATTAAATTTCCATAAAACATAATAAATAACAAAGTGATCTTTTATTCTTATGTTATTTTACAATTGTTATAGTGTACAGAATTTTGGCCTTATACCTACTCATAATAAACAAATTTTTTATTAAGACTTACAAAATTTTTGTGCTATGTATGCGTTGAAGTCTTTTGCTCCTAGCGCTTTTTATCTTAATTTCTCTGTGATATAGATTATTTATGCACAAGTTGTTGTTGCAATCACGTTACTTAGTCTATAGTCAAAAATATGAATCCATTTAGGTTTTATATAATAAGAGAGGGTAAGTCAAGAACTCTACTTAATTATGTAGAGCTGAAATAGTGACATAACTTATCAAAACACATGATTTTAGGCAATGAACAATTAAATAAATATATATCTCAGATGTGTAGGAATATATCTAAAGTAAGTCATATTACAATTTTTTATTATAAAATCTTTTTTAAGCTGTTTCTCACAAATATTCAATCAAATTTGTATTTAAAATGAAATCAGACAGCTAAATATAGATAAACGGATTTCTAATTTTAGAATAGATGGGTACTCCCCTCTTTCGATATCCGTGAACAAAATAAATATGAATCGATCCCATAAAAAATTTACTCATAAATCTCATAATGCCCATTATCATGAAGGATAATTAATGAATGATTAGGTATACATATAATATGATAACAACATACGAAAACTAGTTTTTTAAAATCTACATACTTAAGCACATAAACTACACATAAATGTGATTATTTACTTTAAGTACGTCTATATTATAATTGTTAACATGGGTTTTATTATTTATTTAACGGAATATAGTGTGGTGTAGTCATTGCCGGTTTGCTATTCAAAGGGTTCTGGGTTCGTTTCCCAGCGGGGCAGATGTTCAAATGATGAATGTAGATTTATGTTATCGGTCTGGGTGTTTGTGTAATTGTGTTTGTGTGTGTCCATGGCACCCACGACACAGGGAATCCTAGTGTGAGACTGTGAGTGTGAAGCGTTATTGTATGTTCACACTGCGAGTATACTTACACACTAATGTACCTTTCGATACCCTCTTTTCAGTAGCAGGTCTGCTAAAAGAAATTTCTTCGGGAAATAAGCAATACCTATGTGTGTTACACTCTTTCTTTCGATTTATTTTTCATTGTTAATCTATGTTTGTCGATGTCAACTTACCTAAATCAGGATGTTCCCCGATTGTATCCTCGATGATAGCCTGATACCACCAAGGCTCTAGATCCGCCATCTCGCGGCGCCGCCGGCCCCTAGACTCGAACGGCAGGTGCATCCTTCACGCCCGCATCACAATCCTACGTCACTCCACACCTAACCGTGTGTAGAGCCTCTACGTCACGCTGGTGTGTCGGTCAAGGTCACCGATCGCTCATCAGATTCCAATGCTTAGAATCTCCCTTTCTCCGCCTTTCTTCACACGTCCTTTGACCTTCGCTGAGTAATTTGTTGCTTTTAATATTTATGAGACGTCACAAATGTACAGACTTGGCGTGATTCCAAATATTTTTCCTCTTTATTGTTTAACGAACAAACTATCACTTCGGGTTCCTTAATAAAAATATGAAATACGTTTTTACTTATAAGCAACAGTCTTTTGTCTGAGATCTTTGGATTAATAAAAAATATAGAGTTGCCTTAATAAATACCCGATTGTACAAAGTCAGTTCAACACTCTATCAACTAAATATTTTACTGAAAAACTTTTATACACACGTTACAAGTCTATGACAACACGTAAACAACCGCGAATATTTGCATAGTTCCTTCCTTAATTCAATGTTTACAGCGAACAGTCAGAGCCGGTCTCGAAGAGTTGTGTTTCAACTTAACTTTCGTCATTTTATGTGAGTCACTTTATTAGGGTCTCGCTGGTAACTGGCCAAAATATTTCTATCATTCGGACCTAGCACCTAACGTATATTCCAAGAATCGTAATCGGTATTTTCACGTGCGGATACGCAGGTACTGTCAATAACAGCTGACCGGCTTTAATCATTCAAGATATTTCCCCGCGTGTTGCGTCAGCGCCGGTTTCCTAATCGAGCGTTATATTTTTTGCAAATAGAGTCGAGCGTAAGTCCCACGTCGGTAACAGGTATTTACCGCGTCCGTCAGTCCGTCGGCCGGATGAGTCAATACGCGACGCGGAGGCTGCACGCGTGTTCACCGTTCGCGCGACTCTCTACTACTGAGTCGCCGCCATTCTGTCACTCGCTGCCTCCATTCTCTGCGGTCAATCTGTGGTCTGGCCACGCTTCATTTGCCGGGAAAATGCGCGCCGTTCGCCTCTCTATCGCGCCCGCAATAAAGTCCGACAGTGCGACAGGGACGCGCGTAAGTTTTATGCCATCAAATATTTTTGTTTAGTTCCATTGTTGAAAGGGAAATATAATGAGCTTTTTCATTTCGACGCCCTATTGCGTATCTCACTTCGTTGATCCACTAGATGCGGTTTACGTGAAGAGAGATGTCTATATAAATTTACCAGCCACGTCTAGTTTCAAAATTTTCTGCGACTTAAAGTTTACAGTGAAAATTGAAAATTTGACTCTTATTTAACCGAAGCATTTTTGTTACGTAATTAAAGTTGTATAATTACATTGCAAGTTCTTTGTTGAATTGTGACTGAATGCATTAACCGCATTCGTAAATAATTGTATTTTATATTAGTAGTTATCTGCAGTAATAGCTTCTTAATGACAATTATGTAAGAGTTAATGAAGTACGGTGGGGAACTGAGGCATAGAGCGTCACGTAAAATTAAGGCGATGGTTGTTAGTTGTTGCATTTAGGTGTCAGTGGCACTGGGATCGTAGGATTAGTGAATGGGCCAATATCTTATCTGCACGAGTGTCTGCGGGGAGTATCTCAAGACGAGTGGGTGGGCGTACGAGCGGCTGGGCGTGGCGCCCCGCCCCGCGCCAAGACGCCGCTCGGAAAAATTCCCGCGTCATCTCGCTGCACTTGTTGCATACGCACGTGACGTCTACGTTATCGCTTATCGGGAAGCTGGCGGGAGACCGGTCGACGCGACATTGTTCAACTTAAATACTTAGTCATTGAAACACGTTTGTGTCGCGTTCGCTTCAGGCGATCGACGCTTCATGAACTGAAAGTTAAAATTGAGATGTTTAAAAGTTGTTTTGTTGTAACTTAAATATTAATAGCAACAAACACACATTATTTACATTTTTATCACAAACCGCTAATTATTTTTATTTTTGAAGGTATTGCAAATTGGGGTTAGATATGTAGTCAAGCCGTATTAAAAGGTTATTAGCTTTTTATCGCAACCTTATTAGTTATCACTTTACTTCGAGAGTTTTTTTGCGCCGGCTTTTTTCTCCCGGCCTATCTTAGCCAAAAGGGCGCCTAAAGCCGATGTACTGTGTTATTTGACGTTCATAGAGTGTATACAAATACCTTAAAATGAATAAAAATGTTTTTATTTTCTTTTACCTTAGTGGTTGCTCTAGAGGGCCTACCCAAGACGCCTTTAAGTTTAATAAAAGTTTAACGAATTGGTATAAAATGTACATATGGGGTTGACATAATAATATCAGTCAATCACGCGAACAACTCAACGCAATCGGTAAAACAACTGTTAGAGCATAATGTAACTTGGCTAGACTCTGTTGGGGTTCAGTTGACCGCAGTGTATACAAATTTTTGTGGGTTAACGATAAGGTACACCGCAGGGCGATACGGGGTGCCGCGAATCAATTAGTTTCAAGCACTCTAAGTTTAACTTTACCCTTGAAAGTTAGGTAATAGAAAGGTATTGATAAACGGAGTGTCATGTCTATTCGTCTGTTAAACAGACAAGTCTATTCGCTCGACATTATGTGTTCATTTGACTATTCAATTACTGTACCTATAGAAAATCTTTTCATTTTATTTGAAGTGCAATAGGTAATCGTAAACTTATCTGATAAAGATTTAAGTACGCAAATCATTCAGTTTTCAGGCCCCTAAACTTGAGTTGGTTACGTTAAATATGCTATAGGAACCTAATTAGAAAATACTTTGACGAAAGTTATTACACAAAACCCTTATTATGATTTTTTTTTATATCTTATTGTGGTTCTATTTTTTCACTCGATAGTCGGTAGACAGAACCTGTCTCAAACACTCGAACAACGATACATACCTATTATGGTATAGGTAATTGTAGAAATTGTGTGTTTGAGATTCTGACCGATGCACGATGATGGCGCGATGTTCGCTCGACCCCAGAATTGCGGTTGACGTAGAGCCGTGCTACTTGGCACAAGACTAACGTCCGTGTTAACTTTATTGCTTACTGTTGGAACACTTTATGGCTTTTTTTAATCGTAGATTAAATAGTTGTATCTAATAATACCATCAACCCTTTTTATGTCCCACTGCTGGGCACGGGCCTCTCCCCACAACCGGGGAAGGCCTGGAGGCCTGAAGGCCTGGAATC
>DWAV01002888.1:0-10460 GCA_018231305.1 Noctuana lactifera | reverse complement strand
ATTGGAGCAGCGTGGTGGAGTATGCTCCAGGCCTTCCCCGGTTGTGGGGAGAGACCTGTGCCCAGCAGTGGGAGATAAGAAAGGGTCGAAGGCAAATCTATTAGGGCAATTCAAATTGGTACAGTACTTTGCAATATAATTATGTACTAACCCCGAAACTGGGGGGAAAATCTTCAAAAGATACTCTGGACCTTCGGGGTATGGTCTTAAATATGAAGGATTTTTACTTTACCTACTAAAACCCCCTCGGCGGCCACCCAGCATGTAGAAGCAGAAGCACTAGGTTCTCCTACGGAACGCACCAGTAGGTACCTATAATAACATCTACTACCTACCTACTTTTACCTTGAACTATAGGTAGGTACCTACCTATTAAGAACTTATTAAAGGAAATCATAAAACATGTCAAAGATCCCAATGGAAGGTACCTATCCCATCTGACTAACACCTGATTACAGGACGTCGTTGGCTCGCGGGAACATTCTATTGCCTGACTCGTTTAGCCTTTGTGTTATAAAGTGACCGAGCAAGGAGATGATAGCTCTTAACTTGCGCCATTGTGCTTCATTCATAGTCATTATGGAGATCGACCTACAATATGTCGCGGTTTATATTTATCGCATAAAGCGATACCTACCCAGAATGTAAAATAAAATAAGCCCTTGTAGGTACTGGCAATTTCATAATTTTTTCCCAATTAGGTAGGTACCTACTTGCACCGACATAGGTACGAAGATGAACATTTAGGAAATATCCTAGGTAGGTAGAGGTACCTACTTAGATACTAACCTCAACAATAGAACAGAACATACCTACCTAGGTAGGTAATTAATATTTTTATCGACTTTAAAAAGTAGGAGGTTTTATGTTCGGCTGTAGGTTACCTATGCATTTTTTTTATCTCGAGATTCTCAAAGCACGTGTATAAGTAACTACATAGGCCTAAGCTTACCTATTGCAAGTTATCTTAAAATTATATTCAAAATTAAATAAATATTATAGGTAGAGGTAGACAGCCTTTTATAACCTAAGAATTAAGGTAGGTACGTACTCACCCTGGTACCTACTTTCCTACTTACTTTACTTTCAATAAAACCAGTGAAGTCAAAAGTGATGCTGTTTAATGAAATGTAAATAACACATTCCGTCGCCATTTTCTTGTCTCGACTCTTCTTCCGAGCAATAAGTTATTTTACGAAGGAAATGTTCAGCTCTTCAGACTCAGACGTCATCGCAACAGGGCTGTACTCTGGAAACTTAAAATAAAAATTCAATATTAACTGCTCTATTTCTTGCCTGTAATTCTTTTTTTATGGTCCACTGTTGGGCACAGGACAATCCCCACTAGGGAGGGCGTGGAGCATACTTCACCACGTTGCTCCAATTAATATTAGGCTGGTATTAGCGTATTACCAGCGAAGCTCTGCATGCTTCTATATTGCCTACGTCAAATATCAAATCATGTCCAATCGACAATTATAATATTATATCTCATACCTACATGTCATGTATTATAGTTAATCAAAAAACTTGATAAATATATGTTATAACCTATTGTAAAATCCGAAGAAAACTTGTACTAGCTGCAGCTTTAAAATAAAAGTAAACTTTAGGTACCTAAGAACATATTGGCGTATTAGTGTTAGTCCATCCCTGTGGTTAGGACTGCGCATGTCGCAAATGTATCGACAGCAACCACGGCTTTTCTCTCCAGCGGGATCGGGCAAGCGACACTCGTTAGTCAAGAGCCAACACTTCATCAACGTTTCTGTTCAAAACTATTAACAACAAGTTAATTTTACCTTTTTAAATAGCAGTCTCTAACACTAAACAATGTTACTTATATATTTGACCGCGATCGTCGCGGTATTCCTGGTGACCGATGCGGTGCCAACGCCTTCTAACAACAAAGGTAAAATTTTATTGAGTTCTAATTTCTCTTTTTAACACTTATTTGAATATGGATGTTTGTGCCGTAGCATTTTTATCATATAACATGGTGGTGTAGAATAGAATCTATGTTATTTTGCTCGTTCGGTTATCAGTTCCCGAACATTATGGTGTTGTTTTGTCTCGTGTTGGTATTGATTAGCCGGCGAGGGATAAGAGTTCTATATTTAGCAACAGGTGACTCGTCTGCGCCAAACCCGCGACGCAATTTCTTCTCCTTTTTTGAATATCTACGACATTTCTATTGTTCAATGAACTTTAACTAGTAGTTATAGTAACAATTAGTAACAAAATTTTTTTTTTTTTTAGTAACAAACGCAGAAAAACTTATCCTGTCTAATATCCTACTATTATCTACCTATTCTGTATTAATTTATAATCTAGTTCTGCATTTAACTAGGTTCTTAAGTTCCTCAACGAATTAAAAATTTCCCATTTATAAATCAAACAAAATTAAATTGCGATATAGGTACTTGGGTCAATTAAAAAATAGATCGTCGCCGCGGGAAAACATTTTTGTTTAAAAAATATAGCCTACATCGTATCTGAATAATGTTTAGTGTAAAATATATCGGTCTTTATAATAGCCAATAAATAAATCGACAATTTCATATAGGTACCTAGTAACCTAAAGTATTTACATAGGCAGTCTGTATATAATATATGACATGTATCTACTTATTTACCTACGTAGTAATTAAGTAGTCACCTAATAGTTTATTTAAAATTGTAGAGGGCGGTCCCATCGGAGAACTACCAGAAAACTGGGATCAGACAAAAGACGATACTCAGTCCCTATTTCTGAATAAAAGCGATAAAAATGACTTGGAGCCCTATCCACTTGCGCTCAGTGAGGAAGGTAAATCTCGATGACAGACTTGTTGTATTTATCATTAGAAAGCACATGGAGCAATTAATTTAGACAGATTTTTAAATAGGTATACCTACCTACATTTGGCTTTGATTTTTATAGGGAATTCCGAAGGATACGAGCAAGGGTTAGAACAAAGATTTGACTCTCCTCAATCTAATGGAGAACTTGATAACCTCATAATGAGACCAGAATTGTTTGGCGAGCCCCCAGCAATGGAAAGTGTTCCCTCGACTTACGACATGACGCGCCGTAAGCGAGGAAGCGGCAAGGTCGGAGGCGCTGGCGCTGCCACTAAAGTGGCTACTAAATCCGGATCTGGGAAGAAAAATTTAAAGTAGGTTATTTATTACTTTGTAGCACTTTGGACAGATATTGAGGGTGACACCTCAAGAATAAAATCTGCTTTGTAGTGATGCAAGGTAAACGTCGGACTGGGTGAACGGATTTTGATGATTCTTTTTTTATTTGAAAGCTGGTATTTGCATTAAGTAAGTGAGCAACAATTTTGAAGTCGGTTGAACTAGGGTGATTATGAACCCAGCGTTCCACCCTAGCTACGTCAATGCACATTAACTGTGCGCCAAATATGACACGACAAATGCGAAATTATATCTAGGTATGCCTACCTACTTCTGAAGCCGTTTTGCTTTCAGATCTGAAGATATTCCGTCTCCTGTAGACGCGATAACAAATGAACACGACACGCACCGCCGTAAACGTGGAAGCGGTAAGATAGGAGGTGCGGCAGCTTCTGCAAAAACTGCGTCTACTAAAAATTCTGGTGGAAATAAAAAAAATTTCAGGTAAAATTATACCTATTAGGTTACATGCAGACTTGTACCTATGTTTTATTAATTTACATTTCGTACCTGTTACTTTTAGAAATAAAATTACATAGGTAATAGATATAAATAGGCGCGAAATCAAACGTAGGTATTTGTAAGTCCCATATTAGCCCTTAGATTTCCACTGACGGACATAGGGTTATATATCTTATTTTCTTGTAGGCCTATTTCCGAACGCCGTAAGCGCGACTCTGGTCTGAGCGCAGCAGATGTTCGAGCTCTCCTGAATTTATGGGAGGCGCAAGAACGCAGGAAGCAGGAGTGGAATGCCAACCAATGGGCTGCTGATCGTTACTATGGTCGAATGAACTCCCTGGAAGAAGATCAACCTGAGGTAGATGAGAACGGTGATTTATGGTACAATGAGCCGGTTGTGATTGGGCCTCATGACCGCGACTATCCTCATCACTCCTACTTCTCAGAACAGAATCGAATGGCGCTAGCTCGAGGCATGCCCGACATCTATCAAGTAGATCCTAATGAATTGGCTCAAAGATACGAGGAAGCACGTCGTAAAAGGCAGTATGCGAACAAGATGAAACGTTTCATGGTAGCCCGCAAGCGCTCGGACAATATTATGCACCAGAATAATTATCGCCCTCGCGATGACCTCTACACACTTGCTGAACTGCTTCGCTCAGTTCCACGTGTTCAGGAGCAAGATATACCGGTATATCGGCGACTGATACTTTAAACAGTTCAGATAACAATATGAAGATTTCAGGTCATTCGTATCTTGTAAGTTTGATGTTAGATATTAGTTAGCTTCTTCCGTACCCACTTTCCAATAGGAGCAGCGCACATAATCTTTCTATTAGTCTATCGTTTGATATTGGTAAATAAATGGTTTTTGGAGATGACTTTTAGAAAAATAAAATCGTATCAAATGCTTGTGAAAAGGGGCAAACTCATACTCAAACTTCTCATACTTATTTCATTAAATGTTTCTACACTGTAATATTAATGTAATGAATATATTTCATAATTTCATTCTAATGGCCTAGATTTTAGAATTTAGCGGAAGTGGTTTGATTAAATATATATCTGAAGAACTAAAATATCTACTTTATTGGTCCTACCTCAGTTTACAGCATATCTTTTTAGACTATGTAGGTGCCTGATCTTTAAATAATAATTTAAATGGCTATCAATATTTAGCCGCTATGTTGTATTTATAGCCCGAAGTGAGGTCAAACTTCACATAACATAACATTAGTTTAGTCTACCTAAATGTACATGGTATTAACATTGTGGTGTATTAAATTAGTATTATCAACAAATTTTAATGACTTTTACTGCAGTATCAAAATCCTTAATAAACAAAAACATGACATTTTAATTAACGTTGCTTAAACTTTGTAACAGAAAGTAATGTAACTTATCTACCCTTAGGTTATCTACCCTCTCATCACTCCTATTTCTCAGCTTTGCGCTAAGTACAATATTTTCATGAAACCAGAAATTGATGCTAAAGAGGTTTCACATAATGATGACATACATAACTTAGACAAAATAATGTATCAATTGATAAACATCAATCATAAATCAATTGAAGGATCTTGCGTATAGCGACGTTTAAGGGCTATCTCGTGAAGTAAGCTAATATTATAAGATAATACCTTTAAGTAATATGAAAGGAGAAGTTGAAGTGAACATAAGAAATAAATCGGAAAAAACATTTCAATCGTCTTTACAATCTATTGCAGCAGTTGATAGCTCTGTTGACTTGGAAGATGGCGAAAATTCGACGTGGTCAAAGTATGAAATGCTTTTCTGTATAATTAGTTACATTTTAATGTTTTTATGTCGTTTGGGAAAGGACTTTTTTAAATCTGCTATAGACCGCTTATATTCTAAGCAAGTATTACCAAAACATATTTTGGAATTAATGAACACTTCGGAAATATTGCGTTTAGAAAACAGATCTCGCACAAAATTATGTGTTCAATATTATAAAGTAAAACAACATTGTGCTCATTTAACTATGAATGAAAGCCCAAGCGATATTAATTAGTTCCAGGCACCTTTCTTGGATACAGAGATTTAAGTTATCTCTAGGAAAATCTCTTAAAGTATTTAAGTCTTATTTGGTATCAAGTGAAGACGACACTAACTTTCAATGTACTTCAGAAAATGTAACAAAACAAGAACAGACGTATTACACTTCAAGATTAAATAATACAACTAATAACAAAGGTGTCATGATCATAAACAATACATACCCTTCAACCAAAACTGAAAACAAAATGCACGTTACTGCATCTTCAAGCAACACCCTAATACACGAGCTCATCGTAGGAGGGGAAAAATCCGAGTTCCATGAAGAAGTACAAAAAAATGATACCAGTTGGCGAACTGAAAACAATTTACCAAACGATACTGACGACGATAATGATTCAATAGTAATCGCTTACCTCAAAGATAAAGAATCTTTTTTAGATATAGGAATTCGAACACCAACCGCAAAAAAATTGTCCGTACTAGAGAAAGTGCCCAAAATGGAAACAATCCCAGAGTATGAACAATTTGCAGCCTTCCAGAGCACGTCGCTTACGTCAAGTATTGAATTGTTATCTGAGCCGGTCAAAGATGCTTCAGAAGATAAATAAAATTATTGTATTTACCTAAAAGTATAAGAAATTTTAAATATCTTACATCACATGCTAATCCGTGTTTCATTGGGCAATTTGGGCGTATAGGTAATGTCAATATTCTCCAATGCCTATAAGCTCTAAACGCTTTAACTTGTCCTAATTATAGATCTGTTTAAGAAATTCTTAATTAGCAAATAGTAAATAATGGCAAATTTTAAATATTGGCTTAAATTTCCTGAGATCAAGCACGAACGCCTTGAAATTGAGGACCAGCTGCATTTATTATATTAATACAGGTTAAAGTAAATCAAACTATCAAACTTGACCCAGAAATATTCAGTTTTTAACAATTATGTATCTACCTAATTTTATTTTTGTATTTTGCATCAGAATTATCGGAAACATCATTGGACGTTCACATCCCCTCATTTCCCGGCTCGCCAAGATCTCTTAATGTTGGTTCGGAACACTCTTTTTTATCACTAGAAAGTCACGATCCATATTTAACGGAAGCTGTAGAATTTCTCCATGAAGATAAAGACCTTTTAATTGCAGCGGAAACTGGCAATGTCAAGGTCCTTGAAATACTTATGAGGTATCTATCAAACTTCGCCTTCTTCATAATATTATTACTGACTATTTCATAGGTAGGTAAATTATTAGGTTAATACAATTAATTTTTACTTAAACTATTTCCGTAGAAAAGAAGCAAACCTAAAACAAAAGGACCACTTAGGCCGAAATTCCCTTCATTTAGCCGTTTGTTCTGACAGTGAGGCTGCTGTGATCCTTCTTTTAAAAACTAGAATAAAAACAAATGTAAAAGATAATCTTGGCATGACTCCACTTTCGCTGTGCTTGATGAGAAGGTGCTCGTCTTCCTTTAAATATGTACCTATTTGCATAGGTTTTTAAAATTATAAAAGAGCAAGATATTAAAAAAAATTATATTTCAGACCATCGTACAAAATAGCCAGCCTTTTATTTGATCATGGAGCAGAAATAATGCCACGATCTAATCCAGTGGACACAGGACTATTTCTTCGTTAGTACCTTAGTACCTACCTACTTATATTATTATTTATTTACTTATTTCAGTTATAATATCAACGCCTATAATAATAATGACACATGCCTGTAACGTAATGTGTATCATATAATATTAATATGTCTTTAGAGAACATTATAGATAGCTAAGTGATTTAAGGATTTGTCACGATGTTTACAATTAAATTAATCTATAATACGCACATAATTTAAAAACAAATGGTAAGCTGGAATTGAACCATTAGACCTACCACTGCTCTTCGCTTTTATAAGTGAGTATTTAAAGTATTTCAGAATTTGTAATGATGTGTGCACCAACAAGAGAAGATGCCAGAATACTTCAGCTTCTTGTAAAGAAAGGTGCAAAGGTTAACGATCCTGAAGCACCAGGTGGACGTCAAGCACTTCACTTTGCAGCTATGAGTAACAACTGTGAGCTTATACGCATTCTCATGTTCTTGGGAGCTGATCTAAGTGTAACCAATCATAGAAATGAAACACCGAAAGATGTTGCAGAAATATTTCGCTGTAAAGAAGCTTACGAACTATTATCTAATTTAGAAGAAGAAGAATATATGACTCAGTCTTTCCCAAGCAGTACAAATGCTTTACAATAATAATGTATACCTACCTATACCCTATTATAATGTGTAATTAAATAAAATAGCATTAAACCTATATTTAAAAGTTTAAATTGTGTTATTAATCAACTAATCAGCAAATTAATTATTAACTTATCAAGACTATCCAGTGTCCACATGGGATTCTAGGTCATTATACAGTGATGAACGTTTATGGACGCAACGCAACTAGGAAGGTAGGTATTTACTTAAATTTACGCTTTCAAATTGTAGGTATTTTTCATACTCTTGCAGTGCTGGATTAGCCACGTAGCAAGAGTAGCAAATGCCCCGCTACTCGGGTGGCCCCGTGGTCCAACATCTGTCCGACCGGAAAAAAAATATCAATTTAGATAAAAGCGTAAAAATATTAGCTATAGGTAAATAATGATAATTAAAAAAATACAGAATTGAGAACCTCCTCTTTTTGTTTGAAGTCGCTTAAAAAGGGCGTGTTGGGGTCATGAAACTGAACAACAGAACTTTTCGTAACGACCTTATGTCGAAAAATTAAAATGAATTCGGTATCCCATTCAAATTTACTGATATGGGAAGACCAAAATTTTGCGACATATTTCTTAGCGAAAGTTGTTCATATGCGAAAGCTTCATGGCCCGAGCCTATAGGATACCAAGAAAGGGCCTCTTGACAAAATTTGCTACAGGCCCCGCGCTGACTTAATCTGGCACTGTACTCTTGTAATAGGTATTTGGCATAGTAGGTATTTTAAAATGGCCATTTTATCTATTTTCTTTGTAAATATCTACCTACAGATAAAAGGGATTACCTAAGTAGTAGGTAGGGAAGTGCTTCCCTATAAATCCTATAATTAATAAATATGTTATCACTCCTTGCCCTAACGACCAACCTTGAGGTAAAATAGTCAGCAGCATTTTTCTTTTTTCTTATATTATCTTAAGTTTTTATACAAATAATAATTCAGCAAAAACTACCGTTTAATATTATTTTCTGTCCGAAATGTAAAATTATACAAGGCTGAAAATGTAAGAATCCAGGCTCGTTGTTTAAAATGTTCTACAGTTTCAAAGATGGCGGCCTTATCGCAGTTGCTATTCTCTGCTAAACATTAACGAAAAAAACTGATTTATCAACTATTTTAACCCTATTCAGAGGAATCGGTTAGATTGTTAAAATAAATAGTACTAAGCGTTCAATCCTAGTCATTTTGATAATGTGATATTAGTGTACCGATGGCTTCCACTGGGCAAGACTCATCTGTCGTTCAGCAGACGTTCGTTGAGGAGATAGATTACAGTGAAATACAAGAATTACAGGCAAGTGCTGTCAAAATATGCAAATTTATCTACACTACTGTAACACAAATTAGTAATATTGGGTATTGCGTTTGCAGGTGGTTGGAAAGGGCGCATTTGGCGTGGTATGGAAGGGTTTATGGCGAAACACATTCGTCGCGGTAAAACATATAAACTCCGAAGCTGAAAAACGCGAGTTTGCGATAGAAGTGCGACAGTTATCTAGAGTTTCGCACCCCAACATAGTTAGACTCTATGGAGCATGTACAAAAGGTGCTCACGTATGTCTTGTAATGGAGTATGCTGAGGGCGGTTCACTGTACAACGTCCTTCATGTGCGTCCCAAACCTAAATACACTGCTGCTCATGCTATGAGCTGGGCACGACAATGTGCCGAGGTAGTATTTATTTTTTATTTATCTTTCACCATTCTACTTGAGTTTCCCACAAATAGGTTGACCTATACAAATCTTGAAAGATTATAATAATATCTTATTCTTAATCTGTATGTCTTTTGTAGCCAACCATAATGGGTGATAATATTTCATAAGTAAATAAGTAGATAATAATTATGTTTAAAACACAGATTACAGTCATACCTAGATAACACATAATTCACAATTTCAACAAAGACAAGATACCTACCTAATAATTGTGCAGTTTTTACAACATTCCATTATGTCATATTTTAATTGCGAGAGACATAAATTGATCTATAGCAGTGACACTTTTTAGATTTGAAAGTTTTGCATTTAAGTAGGCTCATTAAACATTTTTAAGTTTCACCAACAATCAAAATGTAACTATGACATACGCTCCACACAAGCTTATGCCTAGCGTTTACAGTTTAATTTTATATTTTTTCAGGGTGTTGCATACTTACATTCTATGAGACCAAAGCCACTTATACACAGGGATCTCAAGCCACCAAACTTGTTATTAGTAGCAGGTGGGCAAAAGCTCAAAATATGTGATTTTGGTACTGCTGCAGATAAGGCCACATACATGACAAACAATAAAGGAAGTGCTGCATGGATGGCACCTGAGGTAATTTATAAAAAAAATAAAAAATACATTTAATTACATTAAACTAGTAGTTGGGGCTTCCTGGTAAGTAGTCAGAAGACATTACTATTGGATTAGGAATGCCCTGCTCTTCCAAAAATTATTATTTACATCTGCTTGCCTTCAACCCTTTTTATGTCCCACTGCTGGGCACGGGTCTCTCCCCACAACCGGGGAAGGCCTGGAGCATA
>DWAV01002887.1:0-10463 GCA_018231305.1 Noctuana lactifera | reverse complement strand
TAGCCCTATCACGAACATTTTACAAATCCGTCATAGAGTAGTAACAGTTAAATTTTGTATGGTATTTTGAACAGCGCCCCGTATCAGGTGTATCGGGAACTAAAAATACTAAAAATAAACTATTATCCACCTTATTTACATTTTATGCTCAATGCACAAAGTTTTTTATTTAAATACATTTTGCATTTGTTTAAAGCACATCTTTCTTTAAAATTGCATAACCTTTACAATTAAACTCTTGGTAGTCTTGTATAATACCTATTTATAGGTTATTTTGCCAGCGGGGCAGAAGTTTAATAAGAAGAATTTAAAATACATACAAATTAAAATGTATGAATAGTACATAATTAATTATGCCTGAAACTATGAATTAGAAAAAATATTATAGAAACTAGAATATGAAGAATGCAATGTAGGCAGGTATTAAGATTCCTGCATTATTTAGTTAGTAGATGAAAGTATTGTGCAGGACGATTGATATAATTAGAGTTATAGACAATGTCTGTCTCTACAATATACGAATATGGTAGATACCTACATGACGCTAGATCACTTAGGGCAATAGAGATAAGACTGATGCAGATAATATCGACAATTGAACAATAAGATTAAGGTTATTAATATTTTCAATTTCAAGATGATTAATAGTGTAATTATCAGACTAGATGTCTCAACGTGGTGCGGCCACATCACTATAAAATAGATAAAACAAAGGACTATAAGGTGGTATAAATAAATATGTTACTAATTTTTACTCATATCGACACATATAAGTCTAGTAAGTGTTTCACGTTAAGTTACTCGTAGTTATAAATTTCACATCTACCCACATTTTCAGAAAAAATCATAGTATGTAGTGTGACTCTATCAAAGTACGTGGTCACTTCTTGAAAAGAACCGAAGTCAATGAAAGTTCTTCTTTACGCTTATGCTTAATCATTTATTAAAAAGCAAACAAAAGTTAGTAGAAAAGCTGGTAGTTTAGCTTGTGAATCATAGCTCCTGCGAATCTGTGTGTAGGTACCTACTTGTCGGTGAGACAACGTGGACCAAGCCATTTGAAGTTTTTTCTTCATTTCGTAACGTAGACAAACTTTTAATTTAAGAAAGGCAAACTTATATCTATTTATATTACAAATAACGATATTGATTGTTGAAACTCACCTTTTGGGTGGCAAAAAGATCCAATAAATAACGAGAAATCTCTTTAGCACTTCAGTGAAACAGGCACGAGTAGTAGCACTTCGTCTCTACAATAGAGACTTGAGTGATAAGTCCATTAACACCGTAAATGTACACAGTTTGAAGTCCGTATAGTCCTGGGGATTAGTTCCAGGGAGTAATGTCGACGGTGGTGGTTGCTTGACCGGTGCTTCAGGGTGCCGGCGGCGCGCGGGTGACAGCGTCCGGCCGCACAACGCGCCTCGCAACGGTAAACTGGCAAGCCGCGCCAACACAGCCTCTCCCTCGCTTGTATGAGTGCCTCCTACCTCCCTCCAAACAAATAGTACCGTACGCCGTACTTCTGTCTTGGTAACTTTTATTATACTTTTATTAGTGTTGCCGTGCGCCTGCGCTTGTGTGTTCTATTACACTAACACAGATATACGGATACACACATGTACCTAGGCATTGGAGTCGTGTGGGTGTCGGTGTTGGTAAAGTACCTATGCGTGCTTTGATCTTACGATTCGGTATGCACGGCCGCGCAGCCGCACGTAGCAGCGAGGCTGTATTTTACTACTATACTTAATATCTAGTCAATAATCTTCGTTTGGTGTTTGTGCAATACACACTCCTTCCCACAAGCTCCATCTAGTCTAGAAATAAGGACAGCTAACACAAAACGTCAAAATGAATAAAACATTACATCGAATATGTATGAAATTGGAGCACGTAGATAATGACATTTATGAGGTCACGAATCACGATCGAATGACCTTAAGAAGACCGACTATCTGTATAGGTCTCTCTATACCTCAACAAATTGCCAATTAACGTACTCAAGGTAACTTTATAGCTTGATGACTAACAATTCCTGGAGAAAATGTTTTTTAGCCTGTTAAATACTACGAAGTCTACGAACATAATAACTTGACAATGGTAGAAAAAAATAACGTATAAATCACAGAAATACTTCTTTATCAGACAAACCTTAATTAATATTTAAGCAAACCTACTATGAAAATATAAGGTTTATAATCTTAAACGAATAAAATGCAATATGTACTTCGAACCGAATTTTTCGGTAAACGTAGCATTTGCTACGCAAGAATTTCGAACTACGAGTACTACGAAATACCTACATCATAAAATCATGCATAATGTGTCAATGTGTAATGTATGGCGGTAACATACATAGAATAATATATTATAAACTAAGAATATTAATGTCGTGATATTAATAATGCGGCACTTTAGTGTAATACAAAGGTGTAGGGGTAGTTACTTCATTTTATAATCCGCTACTTTTAAAAGCTTACAGCGCAAATACTATCATACTAGGAAAACATATAGTTGATTAAAACTTTATACCTACGCGCTACAAGCTTTGAATATTTGATTTATTTTAAAATTATTATTCACTTATATGTATAAAATTTCATAATTTTTGTATTTTCATAATTTAAATAAAAAAATAACTCATACCTATATACCTATATTCTTAGATCATATTCAAGAAAGTTCAAGTTGGTTGTAGAAACCTTCCTTAAAACTAGGTAGGTAGGTATATACTGTAATCAACCATTATTGTCAGTCATGTTCAGTTTTTCGTATCCCAGAAAATCGTTGTAAATCATTTAAGATCGTTATTTTTGAATTACGCTAACACCATAGACTAACATAACAGTGATTAACAAATAGTATCAACAGGTCTTACATTACATACTTGTTCTATTATTAACACAGTGTTGCGTAGCCGCGTAGGTCCTCCAGCTAAAATATTAATAATAAAGCCAATGTGTCTTTTGAATATAATGACAATAGTTTGATCACAAACCCCTGTGACATATCGAATACATTTGATAACTAACGTATGCCCACGATTAACGCCAATGATTATAATATCTAAGTAACGTAATTATTCTAAGATCTACGTATAAACACGCTCTCTCATTAACTGCTTTGTAAAGACCTAACGATATTTTATTCTCGACTCTGTTACACGTAGCCTGTTCCTGTAGCCATTGCAATCTTGAATGGAGACTACCGTTAATTTTAACTTTTTGTATTATTGTTATTGAGGCGACCATAGAAACAAATAAGTATTATGTGAAAATTACAAGTTTCTCCTTATTACCGGTTTAATGTAGGTAGGTAAATTAATATTTAATATAATTATCATTGGTATTTTGTGCAATAATTGGGGATACTCGTCCTACTTACTTAAATGTAGGAAAATAAAATTTAACGATATATAGGGGTTGATTTAGAAAAAAATCGCTAAATACCAAATTTGGAAATTGGCCAGTTTTCAGACCTAAAATTCTATCCCCTTGGGGGATGATTTTTTAAGAAAACGTTGAAACCTCCTATATGTATTTGTTTATCCCACCAGCGAATTTTCAAACAAGCTTTCCTAAGGTTTCTTCTATCAGCTTGTAAACTCTTTTTGGATCTTTGTTTTGCGTAATAGTTGCTCGGGACGATAGAATATTGCTAAAAGCTGACTGAAAACAATTATTGACACTCATTTTCGTTTTAAAAAACTTTAAAATAATTTATCATCATTGCATGAAAATGCTCACATTCAAATTTCATTGTTTTATGTAAAATCCCGCAAAATGATAACAATCATGATAATAACTTATAATAATAATAACTTTATTTTTGACAAAATAGGTAGCTTTTAGAAATCTAAATGAATCCCAGGCCCAAAGAAGATAAAATTTAAATGCGTTCTCTTTTTAAATTTTTATAATAATTATGTTTGTATATTTATGTTGTTTCTTTTTGTATTTTTATAGACGGATAAAGGTTGTTATGAACCTAAAATCATAGATTTATTATAATATAAACTGACATCCTTCCTAATTATTGTCCTAAAACAGTTTGTGTTTTAATCTTCTTACTGGTCACACTTGCAGAATATGGTAGAAAATACACATTGCGGAATTTTCGGATGATGGTAGAATTTGAGTTTTGTAAAGTGGCATCCCTGCCGGGTGTGTGTGCGGTGTATAAATTGTGTATCTGTAATTTCTATAATTTTAAGTGTAAACAATGTGTTTTATAAATTATTCAAATCTAAAAGAATAAAATAAAATAAATCTCTTTGCCAATGTTGTAGTACGGGGTTTTATACACTTTTTATATTGATGTAAGGTTCTCGTGCTTTGTCTTCGTGTGTGACAATATACTCAAAATGGCGCATCAACTGGCACCGTCTGTAAATTGTTCATTAGACGACATTGACCTCAGTGCTCTAAAGGTACTTTTGTTTCAATATAATTTATAATAAATGGTATATTGGGGCAAATGTCGTAGCCCCTCGGCCTAGGTTCAAAGTGGGTGCAATGATCTCACTGGGCGTGAATCATTTTTAAGGTACAATAATAAGGATTATTAAAGTTACCTTTACTTATAGAATTAACTGGCTCGGTTGCATTTCAGGACACAGCTGGTATATTTGAACTCATAGAAGTGGTTGGAAATGGAACCTATGGCCAAGTATACAAGGTATGTATGTGTTAGATAAAGTTGACATATAGGTACGTTGTATTATGTATTGTCTACAAAAAATTAATTGATATTTTTTAACAAAAAAGTGGGTAAATAAAACATTTCTATTACCACTATAAAATACCTATTACTAAGCTTCATGTTCATATCTGTGATCTGTTGTAATGTAGCAGAGCCTATTAATGTCAATGAGTAGAATTAGTGCACATGAGGCTTGTTTCATTACAGATGTGCCCTACTATACAAAAGGTTTGACATAATTAATAATTGTCTCTTCTGATTAGATTAAAACTTTGTGTTAATAAAATTTATGTTTCTTTTGAGTAGTAAAACATTTCCAAAAATGAGCCTTAAGGAAATTACTTATCACAACCTATCTTATGATTAGTCATTTGGTAGTTTGAAAAAATATTATAACAAGAAATGGTGAAAGAGTAGGTCGACTGTTTGAAATATACTTTGATTTAAATAAAATTCCAAATTATAATGATGGCCTAGATAACATGAGAACTTCTTGAAAACAATAGCATAATTATATCTATCTATGCAATGTGTATTATTTATTTTAAATATTGTTCTATGTAAAATTCATAGGGTCGTCACACAAAAACAGGCCAGCTTGCAGCCATCAAGGTTATGGATGTCACACAGGATGAAGAAGAAGAGATTAAACTTGAGATCAATGTCCTTAAGAAATACTCTAATCACCGTAACATAGCCACATACTATGGTGCTTTTATCAAGAAAAGTCCCCCTGGAAAAGATGACCAGCTATGGTTGGTTATGGAATATTGTGGTGCTGGTATGTATTGCTTATTTTAAGTATTAACCTCTGTTTCTGGTAACATTGAATATGTTACACTTTTGTAATTATCTGATATTTTATACTTTTCTAACAAATCTGTTCAGTCAAGTATGATTCAGTCCATGTGGATAGTAAATATATCAATCTATGTCTCTACAAAAAACAAGTATAAAGTTGAGCAAAATATTTATATATGTGTATTAGGTATATAATAATTATATTTTATGCAACCCTGTGTAAGCCATGCAGAGATGGGGCTTCGTGCAGGTGGACAATCCAACTAAATAATTAAACATTAGTTTTTTACATAGAAATAATACTACACCCTAGCCAAACCTGACAGGTAGCTAGTAAGTAATATAATTTTATTTACAGGATCTGTGACAGACTTAGTAAAATCTACCAAAGGTCAATCACTGAAAGAGGAATGGATATCATACATATGTCGTGAAATTCTAAGGGGTCTGAGCTATTTACACTCTAATAAAGTTATTCATCGTGACATTAAGGGACAGAATGTTTTACTTACTGACAATGCTGAAGTTAAACTTGGTAAGAATTAGAAAGAATTTTTACATATACTGAAGTATTTTGTGTTCTAATCGCTTAACTCATTTATGTGGTTTGGATTTTAGTTGATTTTGGGGTATCAGCCCAGTTGGACAGGACTATTGGTCGACGAAATACATTTATTGGCACCCCCTATTGGATGGCACCAGAAGTAATTGCATGTGATGAGAATCCAGAAGCAACATATGATAATCGCTCAGACCTTTGGTCACTTGGTATCACTGCCCTAGAGATGGCGGAGAGTCAACCACCTCTCTGTGATCTGCATCCTATGAGAGCTCTGTTTCTTATTCCAAGGTGAACTAAGCATGAGAGCTTTTTGTGAACATACATTATACATTTCTTCTGTAGTAAACAAGCATGATAATTACACAATTTACTATTACAAAATATTAGTATTGACATGTTTTAATGTATTGATAAGCTTATATAAACAAAATCACTTCCTTGTATGCATTTTCAATGACATATGGTCATTGAGCTTTTATCAGTAACTCTGATTGTGTTTTTAATTTTAATATGGCATTTAATTATTTCTAGGAATCCTCCGCCTCGTTTGAAGTCAAAGAAATGGGCTAAAAAATTTCATAGTTTTATTGAGACTGTTCTAGTTAAAGACTACCATCAAAGGCCTTATACTGAACAACTTTTGAAGCATTCTTTTATTAGGTAAGTAATTAAACAATAGCCATGATGTGTGTAAAACCTAATGGAGGTAATGCAGTCTTAGATATTTCTTCATTATAATGTTTAACATGTATGTTACATGTATGTCATATTTTCGATATGTAGATTTATGATGGTCATTAACTATTTCTTGTAAATTACATAATATTTTGTGATTCATAAGTTCTTCCTTCCCATACCATGTTTTTTTAGAAAACGTTAGTTGAGTGATCAGGTACTTTGTAACAGTTGATCAATGAAGAGTTTTGATAATTTATAGAGATCAACCAACAGAGCGTCAAGTAAGGATACAGCTAAAAGACCACATAGACAGATGCAAAAAGAGAAAGCAGGACAATTCTGTGCGAGAGGACTACAAGTACTCAGGCTCAGAGGGAGAAGAGGAGGAGAATGCAGTGGCCGGCGAGCCGTCGTCCATCGTGCACAACGCCGCCGCGCACCAGGGCGGCGACACGCTGCGCCGCAACTTCCAACAGATACAGGAGGGCAGGTTAGTGGACACTGGACACCTTATGCTGCAGATACAGATTCTTAAACTGTTGTGACTGGACTATGACATTGTTTTAAGTCACCGGTTCCTAACTCACTTTGGTTGTTTTGTAATCATGCATGTAGCAATATTATGTTGTTATTAAGTTCTAAGTCTTATAGCAAGATTTATATGAGTATGGTTTTGTTTATATTTTGTTTTACACACATTGTTTCTCGAATAATCCTGTAGAATACTTCAGTCTCTCCGTGAGCACCCTGTCAACTATTGACCTCCAGTTGGGAAGCACTGTTTTAAATTATTATACTGACTTGCAGTGTAGTTTTTTAATTTATATTTAAAGTATTTTAATTTAATTTATAATAAAAAAGTAAAGAATGTAATGTAATAATATAAATAAATAAGGCTAATTGATTCATATTGCCATCAAAATTTCAACAGCCTTTATTTTTATTAGCCATAATTATGTTTTTTTTTTTAATTGTTTAAGTAAAATTTTTTATTAGTTTACAACTTTACATGAATATTTATTTTGCAAATAACCAGAGGTGTTGCTGAAGCTGCCCAACCGCAACCTCCGCCTAAACGAAATAGCAAACGCGAGGAGCGTGAAGAAATTCCAGGTATTATTCTATTAAATTCATTATAATTAAAAAATATTTTTTTCCCTTTTTGGCAAAATAACTAAAATAATAGAATTATTCAATTTAGTGACATAGCTACTCTAGACTTAAAAACAAAAAAATTATAAATCAGGCCATTTCACTATCATTGAAATTTTCCTAATAAAATACGAAAATTAGTTCAAGCATTTTTTTGCATTAAAGTGGCTACGTTCCTAAAGCGAAAGCTGCCTTTGTGGCGTCAATTAACGTTTAACAATTGTTGCCTATCTAGAGCCTGGCCCGCCTGCGAGGCCCTCTATTCCGCAAAGACTGATTGTGGTGCCGGACCCCCAAGCACAACAGCCTAATAGATATAGGTAAATATTTTTATTTGTGTGCAAAGCTAATTTAACACACTAATTGAATTTTACTGATAGTAAAATTATTATTATAAAAATGTTTTGTAACATAATGTAAAGAGTAATAGAGTCTCTTTGAATGTGTGGATCTTTTTATATAAATTTTATCTCCAAACATAATATATATATAATTATTGCGTACACTATTCTTTGTTTTAAGATAATATGAGTATAATATGACCAACATTATTCTCCTTTGTAAGCAGGAATAATATTTTTTTATACTTCGCCAACTTTGATGACTTGTAGGTATCAGCATTCTCTCAATACAGTTATGATAACAAAGGTATTAACTGTAACAATGTACGCAGGCCCCTGCCGCCGACGCCGAAGTCGTCGGGATCGTCGAACAGCTCGGGCTCTAACAACGGCACGCCCCCGGCCGGCGGGCCGCAGCCGCCCCAGCGCGGATCTCATTACATGTTCAAGCCGATGGTACTATCTTTAATCACGTTTCGCATCTCGTTTAGTGGATACATTTTTATTGAATTTATCTTATCTTATCTGAAGGTGTTGCTACCCTCTCCAACCGCAATACAAGTAATTGCAATAAGGCTTGCTTAACGGGTATGATGGCTGCGATGGTAATTCCCCGGTCGAACTTTATAAGCTCTAGTATATTACTACTATTTTGATGAGCTACTTGTGAGAACACACATCAACCCCCAGTTTAGTTAGTTTGTAAGCCAATTCACATTGGTCATTCACAAACTGTTTAATTTTGTCTAAAAAATCATTCTTCACTTATTTAGTAAAAAAAATTCCTTTTAATTTTTTTCTGTTGTAATAATTATTATTTCTTATATTTTTGTTCATTAGCTTTATTTTTTTGTTTCCATGTCACGCTGTTTACTTTCTTTGCACATCCGATTAATACTTCAATCGCAGCTTCCACCGCGAAGGCCAGAGGTAGGTGTTAAAAAATATATGTTTAGTCTTTTTATCATACATTTTTCATCCAAAAAAGTGATTTAAACTAAAACTACTTCATTACAGGATTTGGATAAGCTAGCCGCACAATTAAACGAACTCGGCGTTGTTTCTGGCAATGAGCCGCCTAACCGACCTCCTCGAGCGCCCACTAACGGACAAGGTACTTTCTTTAATAACACATATAATAGTTTTCTGTATTAATATATTTATGCATATACAATTATGTTCTTGATTAGTTAATTGCGTCTCTGAAATTTGACGTTGCGATATTGCTATAAAGCTGTTTTACTCTTAGTATATTTTTATCTTATAGAAGTGAAATTTATTGTAATTCATTAGACAAAATAGTAGGTTAGTTAATTTTTTTGCGAAATTAAATCAGGCCCACCAGTCGAAAGAAATCCACCTGAGCCTACGTTTGATGAGTCTGACAGTGACTCTGATGTCGAAGAAAATGGAGGACGGTCACGTAACGACGGGACATTGCTTGCCAGTGATCCACCGAAGCCGCTGTAAGTACACATGTACAAATATTTATTGTTCTAAATAATGTGTTAAAATTTGAAATGCTTGCTATAATTAAATTACGTGATCATTAATTTCCAAAAAAAATAACAATGTCTATAAAATTAAAATGTTACTTTGTAAGTGTGTAGTCAGAAATTATCGTGTTACTCTCTACAATGTTTTGTTAAAAATGTAACTAATCAGTGTTATCATCCTTCCTTCTCTTTACATTTTGTTTTGCTATTTATGATTATGTTGGCCCGTTCCCCCAACCTGTTGCTCCCGCTCCCGTCCGGTTTCTGTTCTGTTTGGTTGTTTTGCGTTGTACCAGTCCCGAGTTCTGCTATAGGCCCGGGCTGAGCGCGGTGGCGGAGGACGGCGGCGCGGCGGCGGGCGGCGCACCCACTCGCCCGCTGCCGCCCACGCCCGACGACGACGACGCGCATGCCGACCGCACGCTCGTCAAGCGGGTCAGTACTGCCTTCCTATCTGCACACTCTACACACATACACACTCGTACATACATACCGGTGGTTTCTGAAAAGCAAATCATAATATATCTTATTCAGTATAAAAGCAATTTGAGTTTGAAGAAAGTAGCCTTTTTATAAACCCAAAACCTGTGTGTGACATACGATTCTCAAGTAAAATTTGACATCTCTGCTAACTACAAAAATAGATACAAGTGAAAAAAAAGTAAATTGTCATAGCCTCTTAATAGTAATTAAACAATTAAATAAGAAAGGGGGGGGGGGGGGGGGGGG
>DWAV01002886.1:0-10467 GCA_018231305.1 Noctuana lactifera | reverse complement strand
GTATTGAAGAAAATTGTTAATCATTTCACCGAAACAAAACACACAATCATATAAGGGAAAAGCACGTTACTTTAGTCTCTTATTTCGTCCATAGTTTCCCTCCTTACACTTACATACATCCGACCCTGTTATAGACAATTCAACAGAATTACGAGTAAGTTTTGTATTAAGTCGTTGGACAGCCAAACCCTTCTCTCAGTGGCTATAAGTAAGGTTGTAAAAATGCAGTTAAGGTAAGGTTTGATAAACTAGCATGGATCCAAAAATATTTTGCTTAGAGAGTGTACCTCCTGCTACGGGACCTCACTAAAACTCCACTATATCATCGCATCGGACACGCGCGCCTCGCTCCAATTTTAGCCCTCAGAAAATAGCGCAACGACAGGAAGGGTTGGATTTTAATTACGATATTTTTCTATTATTTCCTCTGCTGTCTTAGTTTTGGGGCAAGGGTCGTGAGATGTAATAAATTCTATTTTTTATGAGGTCACGGTTAACCCTCTTGATAACGTTTATCGCGCATCTGGTAGAAATGAGAAATCCATTGTTAAATTGTCGTTTCCCAAAGAAATATATTTCTTTTTTTTTAAAAGTCATGATAAGTAATTAGGTCTGATACGATACGGAGAAGATTTTGATCCCATTTAATTTCTAGGTACGACGCCACAAAATAATAGAGCTTTGATCGATTACGTTATTTATTGGAGAGGCACCACCTCAAACACAAATTACAAACGACCATACGGCGCACGTCCAAAATAACAATATACATTAAAAGTAAAACTTTAGAGAGCTTTAGAGAGTTTACTTCATGTCTAAGATTAATTCCTAAGTAGCATTTAGGTATAATAGACATGACGCCCTGTTCAAGGGAGGTTGGTGACCTAAATTGCTTTGTGTTTGGTTAGGTACATACTCGTACTTTGATGAAGTTCTCACATTAGTTCCGTTGGAGGTAACAACGTATTAATTGTAGTGTAGAGGTGTCTTGCCTCAAATAGGAATAACTTCTGTAAGAATAGCGTAATTGCAGTATCAGCAGTGTATGATCATTTGTTATTAGGTAATTAGAATTGACCTTCAGAAAATACATTTATACATATATTTTTAATTATTAAATTAATATTCCACTATCTCATCTCAAAAATAAAATATTGGTAGTAAAGTGAGTATTTTTTTTTCCTTTGACATCATAATAATAATATAATTTTATTAGCTACGTTCTATGATATCGTTGTACAAAATCACTGATGTATAAGATGTAAGCTGTCATATCGATGATAGATGGAAATGATGCGTACGATAGAGCCGTGGTAGAGTCGCGTACACGAGTACATGTCATATGAGAACTTGTCACACCGATCTGTTCCGCCATGCGCGAAATGAAGAGCTCCGCTCTTTACATTTTCAAGTGATTGAACACGAGAAGCGTGAATTAGATAATTTTATTGATCGCTGGTATACACCCTTTAAAACTTGTGAAAGGGTTTCATAGTTGATTAGGTAATTTATAGGTTTTACCATTTTTTTAGATTCATGAAAAATAAGTAGATATTTCCAAATTTTCCAATGACAAATTATGTATGTAATAAACATCATAGGATATTTCTGTCAGATTTACAGTTATTTATGATAATATGGATCCATACATTTATGCAAACAGAAGGCGATAGGCCGAAAGGATTGTGCTGTCGCCACTGCGTATGAATAATTATAAATCGTTAGTTGCTAGACTGGATTTGTGTACTTAAGTGATTAAAGTTATTTCAATACGGCTTTGTCGCAATAGGTGTACTATGAGTGGGAGCGCAATACGCAAATACAGATGTTCACACTTAGGGAGCGCGATTGTATAGCTATTGATCGATGCATGATTAAAATAAAAGTTGTATGCCAGATTAAATCAGATAAATTACCCATAAACTGTTACGAATAGATTTGCATTAATAAATGAAATTGAAATCGGCTGGATCTATCTAAAAAAAGTATACATAAATGTAAGGTTCTTTCTTGCAAACGTGTTATTTTCTAAAGATTACATCTGGTTTGCGAATCGATGATCAATCACAGCCACGTGACCATGTGAGCGTTACTTTTTAAGACAGAATATAAGCTTTTTTACAAAAAAAACTATTTCAGTCTAACAAAAGGGTCGTATTTTGTGATAAAAGCAAGCACACAGAAGATAAACAAATATTTGAACGGGGGCGTAGTGAAGCATCAAAATAGCGAACAAAAACGTATTAAGAGAGGATTAGGATAGGCGCAATGTTATTTGATTACTCAGACACATATTATACAAATAGGAAAACATTAGACTGATCTTCTTTTCTTCTCACAAAGCAAGGATCTTTGCAGTTAAGAGGATTTACTGCACTATAGTAAACTAATAAACTGTTAACAAAATTGATGTAAGTTTATAAGTACCTACAACAGATTTTTTAGCTAAGAAGTAGATAGCAAACGCGCATTCAGGCTATCTGAGGTTAAGTGGTAACTAAACTGCGTCATTCAATTAATTTTAAAACCCTTATTTCAATTCTAATTATCAATATACTTCGTAAACAGTATGAAATTGTTCTGAAGTAAAAATTTGTTTTAAGAGCTACTATAATATCTAATCTAGTTGACGTCTTACATAAAATCAAAATCGTTTATTAACTCCATCTGTCTCCTGACTTATTTGAAAATAATTATTGCTTTTAAAGAGTTCCGTTATAAGTAGGTACTTTAGTAATCCAAGATCAGTAACCTTGAGATCAGGGTGATTGTGACCACATAGAGCCAACTTAGCAATTAGCACCACCGAATAAATAGTTTAGTTAGTGTTATATATATCTGATATTATTTATCAGGTTGTACGTTATATTAATAACTACACTTTGAACAATCTTACCGATTCTTATTAACCCGGTTATCGGTTAGCTAACATTAAAAATATCGTATGGCACGCACGCTAATGTTTAAAGTAGGGATAAATCTGTACTCACGGATGTAGGGGAAAATACTAAATCGGTAAAATATGGAGCGATAAGGTACCAGTATAAATCATCGGATGCCCGTGAAATCAAATTATCGTTTACCAGTCACAGGCGAAATGAAAGGGTTGCTCTCGTCCGCGTGACTGCCGACCGGTGGGACCCTAGAAACTGTGTGCTCCGTCCTTTTCCAACCTATAGCTGTCAAATGGCGTAGAAAGTGAAGCTAACTGTTAGAGACTGGAATACCACATATGAAGAATTGTGCAAATCGTAAATGCAAACAAATTTAGTCATGAAATTGGTTTTGTAGAGGCGATAAAATAAGTTATTATTTGTAATGAAAATGTCATGCCTAATCCCAGAATCCCCAATGCACGTAATGATACCGTGACCCTTGGGAACAAAAAAATCTGTTGAGAAACTGTTTATTTTATGAAATTTTACGTAACAATGTCTAAAATATTTAAGAAGTCGTAAATACAAAAATGCAGAAGCAGTCTAAAATATGTGACTGACATCCAATTTATTTGCACCGTAAATACAACAGAAGAAGGGAGTTTAATCTCTTACAAACTGACGTACTAATGGGAGTCTCTACAAAGAGCATAAAAGTGCAATTGCAAACGGTACGCTCACGTCAAACATTAATCCTCCGATTGACTTTTGTGAACGAGGGCCCAGTTTTTAATTACGGCAAATGGCCTGTAGAAATGGCAGCCCATTGACGGACGAGCATACAATAAAGACCTGATTGACATAAATTATATCTAATCGACAAATCACTCGAAAGTAATCGTAAAGAAGTTTTTCACAGCTTTTGTGGGTTTTGACTTATATCCTATACCTATTACAGTGACGGGTAAACATAGGTTAACATCCAGTGGATGTACCAATAGAAGTGTTTTCTTACTTTGTTATTTCTCAAAACCTACATGCATGCATTATTTCTACCTACATGCATACTATGCATAGTATAGGTAATTATTATTATAACTATTGATTGGGTGATTTTATATTCTTTTGGCGTAGGATGTGGGCGTGGCCCTTCGCATTGTACTTATTTAAAAGACTCTTCCTGACATATATTGGCAACTGGCAAGTAGAAAGCAACGATCGATTTGTCGCCCCTCGAAATTCCCTGCGTGCTAAATTTCATGAAAAGCCGAGCTGTTTCCGAGATTCAGGTGATATAATAATATGTAGAATTATATTATATACAAGACTTACTCGTTTAAAGGTACGAGTTTTAGTTTTAGATGGATAGATAACAGAGCTACAGCAGTGGCGTATGAGTCGTATCGTAGAATTGGACAACACTACAGTAGGTAACATATTTTTTTATTTATATTCTACGCCGAAATCTTTACAATGTGTTCCACGTTTTAAAATTAGATTTAATTGTATTTTAATCCGAGCGATAAACGTCAATCAAGGCCGGGTGAGATTTTGATACAACTATCAAGTGAGCTCAACTCGCCCCCATCGCCATTCAAAACGGATTTCGAGCAAGGGTGAAATTAAAATGTCAAAATAGTAGCGACGTAGTGCGAGATATTTGTCTCCGGTTTTGTTGTATTCTATTGTGCATTTTATGTTTTGTAAGGGCTGCCTGAAAAACGATACCGTTTAAGCTTTTTATTCATTAAAATTCACTGCGTAGGTAAAACGGGCTCTACCTGCGCCATGTTTGTAAGGATATTGTAATGTTCTGTAGACTGTAGTTGTATTTTTCATTTTGTGTAGACTTGTGGAGTCGAAATGAATATTATAGGATTTTACAACAATTTCTGCAACTGCAACTGTTGTAAAATACGAGTATGTATCCTAAAATATTCACTAAAATGACTAACTGAAATTTTTTTGATAAATTAGGAAATTTTTAAAAAACTTTGATTTTGTTTTCAGGTGCGTATTTTCTATTGATAATATTTTATGGGTACAGTACACATTCCATCCATTTTGCTCATTGTTCTCTTTGCATTTATTTGTTTGGCTATTGAAAGAGGAGTGGGCACAGCGAGGGATCGAAGGGCAAATAAATAATTACACGCATTCTGCAGATACTTGCCGCGGGCACGCTACTGTGTGCAGTCGACGAACGAGGGCAATACACATACTTTGATATATTAATAATTATTCAAAATATGAATTCTCGAAGGGTCTGGAAAAAGTAGAAATATTGCATAAACATTCCTGTTCGTTAAAATATGTTTTTGAAGCTACCGTGTCCGTAGCTGAAGTGTCTGTACCTTAACAAAAAAAATGATCGTAGATTCCTTAAGTTTTACCGATAATACCTAGCCGTTATTTCAACAATAGTTACTGTTTTTAATATAAAAATTTGCTATCCACTTTGTTAAAAATAATAATATGTAAAAAAAACAAGCGTATTACAAGCGTGCTAACTGCTTTTGTAAAATGACTTATTTTAGTGTATCAATTAGAGTTCTGTATGCCGTCAGCGCAGCGTGGGGCGCGGCGCCGCAGGACCTGTCCGGACCCTCGCCTCGCCCCTGCCCATTGTACTCGCGCAAATTGATCGCCATATTTTACGTAAAACTACGAAAATATTAATGCACTCGTTAACTCTGAGCACTGTATTATCGAATGCTAATGATTTTTTTGTTCCATAGTTTTTTTGGTTGCTGGAGGGAGGTGCAACATTGTCGTGGGACTCGGTGGACTGAAGGATACCCAAATATAATACCAACATCGAAATCCTCAGGAGTTGCATCTAGAATAATCTGACAGAAATCCAATACGTGTTTAAATTAAATGAGGATGCTTACTGCATCAAGATTATCCTTTTTGTTGCAGTATTAATTATTTATTAAAGTCCGTTCCAAAATCGTAGAGTCTAAAATTACCATTTTTGGATACGGATTCAATAACGGTAACTAAATCGAAAAAAAGTCCCTTAAACTACTACATAAGTCTGATAGTCTCTACAAGTCTCTTATCTACATAAGATTTTATGTAGGAAAGAAAAAATAATTTCTAGAAACTTTTCAAAAAGATTAGTTTTTCACTACAACCTGCTACGAGTATATATATTTGGCTGTACTTAGGTCACATAGTTTAATGATGAAGAACCTAATCCGTAAGAACACATGAGAATAAGTAAATTAAAGCACATTTGTTCTTTCATATTATTATTATGTCAAATAAAGTCTCGTAATTATTTTATATCGATAATATAATAATTTGTTGCAAAATAAACAAAAGCTTGCCAGCACCATATGGTTTATTCTACAATAACCTTTGGATTTTGGATGTGAAAGCAATTACAACTTTATTCATAGCAAATTCGGGTAACCTGCTGCGCCTCTCTGCTCTATAATTACGCAGTGCGCGACATTTTCGAATCTTTTGAAAACGATAACACGGAAGCTGTTACGAAAACTTAAAAAACTAAGTAAGTATTGTTACTGTAATGCTTTTGCGAGTAAATATTGAATCAATACAAAAGCGGGCCCCGACAACCCTTGAATGAGGTCCGCGGGGTGCCATTAGATCGGCTCAAAGAGTTGGGTGTAGCCCACGAAACAGTCGGAGGCGACTTTGTAAATCTAATTAAAATATCAATATGTTCGCAACGTCCGCGTTAACAATTTGATTTCACGCTTCCCGCCCTCCGCGCTGCACGCTTTGAAATACGATTTGAATATTAAATATTTGTTGTATCGAATTGTACTATCGAATGTTCAGGACTTGGAAACTTGGAATTAAAAATATTTTTATATAGTGTTTGATCTCGTTGTATGGAGTTGTGTGATAAGTACCGTTAACAGGGATTCAAAAATCATCTTGTAAATTGTAAATATTAATATTTTGTTGTACATACCAATTTTGATTTCTAGTTTAACAATTAATAATATTGGTCAAAGTCAAAAACATGAATCCGATTTTGATAATAATGTAGGCAAGGCAAGTATCTATCAGCATAACGTTGACAGGGGCAATACATTCACAGCACGGCATTGATTTGGGTAACAAATCAATGAAATAACTTCTTCAAAAGAGCATCGATAATTCTCCCATCATGATACGCATACGAGCATAATAGTGTCAGTGACTTCTCTATGTGACTGTCATGTGTCGTTATCTAGTGATGTAAAAGAATCGGCCGGCAACGCGGAGTTGTACTGCCCCTTATGGCATTTGATATAAAAGATCCAGGTAGCAATACAAACAATAATAAAAACGTGACGTGTCAATCGATTTTTTGTCAATGCAGAAAATTCGCACAAATCAAACAGTGAAGTGTTAAAAATTCTCGTTGACAAAGGAGCTTAAAGTCCCAAGTAGCGCGACAGGGGCCGAGAGAGCATTGTGATCAAATCATTAGTTACTAAATGTCAGCCCGATTCCTATTTCGACACTCGCTTTTGAATCTACAAGAAGGTAAACGCGTAAACAACTTAAGAACTTAATTTATGATTTCCTGTAACACTATTAATGTATTTACTTTTCACCTGCGCTTTACTTAGTATTTTGTTATGTAAAATATTATTATGAATTGAAGTTAAAAAAAAAAAGGAATATTTTTAGCCTAAAGAAATGGCGGGATAAATAAAATAATATCTAGAATTGTACATTAATATAAGCCTGTATGTATGTAGCTAAATTGTCATGCACGATGCACATCCACTAAAGAACAAATGTTGCGATGCACAGCTTGCGCAATATTTTATCACGGCTCTTTCGCAAAAAGTGAACCCTTTTTTCTCTTTTCTATTACAATTGTCACCCTTTCATTTCTATTTCAATTAAATAATGTCTGGTCATTTGGGGCGGGCTAGGGGCAAGGGGAGCGGGATCCGGGGCTTGCGCGGAGCTGTGCTCGCAGTGCTCGCGCCTCCGGAACCCTCGGCGCAAAGTGCGCGTCATCCTGCAAGCACATTAATCACGTCCATTATTAAACTTGTTATTGTGTTGATTTGAAGATAACGCGTTATAAACGGTGCCGTCCGCTCACAACAATGTAAGCTTTCTGTAATGACGTGTAAGCGATCTGCTTGGAGAGCGGCAACGCCAAAAAAACTATGATTAATAGTACTTATTTCAAATCTTTTCAATAACTAGAAAACGGATTACTGACTGTAAAATACTAGGGAAACTAGTGGGTGATAGATGTAATAATTAATTCAGATACAGATTAATTTCATTTTCGGTATCAAGGTAAGTATATACCTTTCAGTATATACCAGTTCAGTAACGAAAAATGTTGAGACTGAGAGGCTCTTACTACGAAGTTCCTCACCACGCAGCGTTTAATACCTATTATGTTTTGCCATTTAATAATGCCGGGGCCTAAAGCAAAAAAAATAGTTATTATTTTCTTTTACAAAAAGTAAAAAAATCCTACTTTCACAACATACCGACATAGTGAATTAGGTGTACCTAATTAGTCTAATTACATAAGATTAGGATTATTGTTAAAGAATTTAAAAATATATTTTTACAAAGCTTACGACTTACAATCGTTGACATAGGCTATCTAGTTTAAATAACATGTTCTTAAAATTATTATTCATTTATTTTCTCATTATCATAATCGAAAAACCACAAAATAACCGTTTTACACTACATGTAAAATTCAGAAAAACCCGAAAGAGTCATATATTTTGTCTCTGCTAGTTTATTCCAATATTAAGGAGGCAGTATAAGAAAATTACTGAGTTATTTCCGTTTAACGCGAATGACGCAACCTCGTCCGAGCCGGTACTACTAGTAGGCACTGTAGGCAGGTAGATACTTTACATTGGAGGCTCGGCAACTAACAACGTTTTCCGAGAAAATCTGCGCTATTTATAACTTATTGATTTATCTCGTTTAATATTCACTTTATAGTCAAGTTCATTGTATTAGAAGGAAAACATAATGATTTATGAGTATGTACCTAATATGATTTTATAAATTCCTAGAATTTTATCTACATTTTTTGTAGGTGTCAACTACATTTTATATTAGGCGATGATAAACATGTTGATTATTATAATGTATTGGCCACTGATTCGATACGTAACCAGAAAGCAGCATGTAATAATACTGACCTTCTCAACACAACATCACTCGGCTCTCGCCATATTAAATGAGGTAGGTATAACAACTTAAGTATAACATAACAACTATGTTCTTATAAAAAAATATTTATTGTATATTTTTTAAATTAGTATTATTAGGACAGTAATTTGGATACAGCTTTTCATATTTAAAGTGTTTTGTTTTTTTACTAAATATCTATTTAAATTTATTTTGTTTAATACTGTTTTTTCCTCTAAGTACTATGAGGCACATCTTTCAATTACATAATTTTTAAATTTCAATTCTATTATACTAATAGAATTGAAACTTTGCTACTTAGTCATATAAATATTAAATCTCGCGTACCTAGTAAAACGCATTTGTACCTTAAGCATTCGTATTATACGATTTATACGAGTATAATATATTATCTACCTAAAAGAAAAAGGATACCTACCTTGACAAGGGCCAATCCTATACCTTTATATATTTTCATTAAAGATATAATACCTACCTATACAATTAAGTGAAAAACGAGTTTATTAAATTATGGGTACTAGGTATTATTAGTAGGTAATTATTATTAAATCATATTTTAGGCTTAATTGGTAATCCCGCAACGATTCGTAGTAACTCGTTATTATCATGCATAATACAGATGATTTTCTGCGAACTACTTGAAACAGGTATTTACATAAACGATAAGCATAAATATTATTAATGGTATCTAAGAAATTGATACAGTTCGTAGAAACAGCAAAAACTTAATTGATAAACACTTTGTAAGATATCCGTTTCTATTCAACCACAATAAGTATCTACTTAAGGTAATTTCCATGGCTTTGATATACCTATTAAAATATATTTATATGAAAATTCAATTCTCACAACTTCTTCTACACTTCTTATTTTTTTTTAAATCCAAATTACGAGTAAGTACAGTATCCAAATCTTATCCACCGGGTTTAAATGCAACGTTTCTTGGATAGTAGGTATACCTAGTTTAGTTATGGTTTCGTTATTTTTTAGAGCTGTAGAGATTAATTAATTAGTTTCACTTATCTACCAAATTTAAGGCGAGCAAAATTTATGTTATTGATTTGTCTACAAGATATTGACACAAGACATATAGCAGAAAACCGAATAACTAAGGTAGTAAGGTACTTTCCCTTTCCTCGGCTCTTTCTTCCTTTATGGACGATTAAACGTAAAACAACTTTTCAGAAGTAGTTCTATTATAATTAAATGCAAAAATTAAAAATATTTATCAACTCCTACATTTTTGCCAATTCAATTATACTTATCTACATATTATTAAAAACAGTTATCAGTGTCTCTATTCCTTGTTAATGGTATATTATTATGTGTATATAGCAATAGGCTTTTAGGTTGGAGTCAATTAACAATTATTAAAATTAATTAATACAATGGAATACAAAAGTAAAATGAACTTTGGATA
>DWAV01002885.1:0-10467 GCA_018231305.1 Noctuana lactifera | reverse complement strand
TCACGACACGGAATCGCGGCCTTTGGGTCCAACCGACCGAAACGTCGGCGTTTTAGTGTTGGATACACCATAGTAAGGAGCGTAGTACTATGATCGTACGGTGGTACTAACCGTACGAAATGTTGCTGTAGTAAAAAGTGATTGGATTTTCAAGATTTTGAAGATTTAACCATGACACTCGAGGCAAAAAAGTTGATTAATACCTACCTATAGCTTGATTTGGTTTAGACGAATAGGTATTACAAAGAATTAGTAGTAGTACAATAAATGCTTAAATAAGGGAAAAAACTTGAATATTAGGTAAGTACCTAACTGTAGCTCGTTATTTCGAGTGCGAGAGAGAGCACGTTATTTCGAGGAACGTAACAAAGAATAGGTAGGTAGGTACCTACCCTTCTCAGCACAATTTAATTTATTTTATAAAATATAATTTATTTTAATACTTTATACTTTTTTAATAATAAACTAAGATAGGTACGTATATCATTTACCACTATGAATTGCACAGCCATAAAGCTCAATGGTTGTAGGGTGAAGCACGTCTTACGCATCAACTCTTCTATTTTCCGCCACAAAACCGCAAAAATCGATCATCGACAATAAAACGCTACACTGACATCGATATTGTCACGTCACTATGGGCGTAAAGCGTGAAAGTCAACTGTTACGTGCTTATCCGTTGTCATAGAAACCAAAAAGCCTAAAGACGATCAACGAACTCAGTAAAAGTTGATTGCATAAGTAGTACCTACCTATTAAATACGACATTGCGATGTTTCATTGCTTTCATCATACAAAGAACTGCATATTGTTATATACTTTTTAAATTAAAATACATTTTGATAAGGGTTAGGTAAGTAAAGTTTCATTGTCAAAAAGACATTGCTGGCCCACTGTTAGGTTCGTATTTATTTATTAACATACATTCGAAAGAGGCGCTATCGTTTATCTACCATTTGTTTATCTACGAGATACATATACGAAATAAACTTTACTACCAATTTACCAAACAGATGATAAACTATGACTTCTTTCTTCTTCTCATCTCATCTTCTATTCACATTATTCTCATATCTAAGAGCTAAAATCTAGCAGCGTGATATCAATATAACTTTAAGTTCTTATTGCAAGGTATACCTATATATCTAAGAGCTAAAATCTAGCAGCGTGATATCAATATAACTTTAAGTTGTTATTGCAAGGTATACCTATACCTAGTCTTGCTAAAACATACGAACTTACCGAAATTGCTAAATATCCGCGGATTAGATATTAAAGCTGGGTCACAACATGCCAGTGGTCTGTGAAGGTAATTAATTAGAAGTGTCGGCTACTCTAGTATCCAGTTGTGGTCTGGCTATAAATCAGTGTCGCAGGCAGCCATGATCGATGCATGTGTACGCGCAGTTTCTGTACCTAACCTATATTTATGCGAGGTAATCTTATACGTTTTCTACATTTTGCATCTAACCATACCAATGATGTAACTAAAACTTTTTTACCTAGAAGCCTTCTTTTGGTTAATTTTGTTAAGTGATTCTGATTTACGAATTTTCAACACAACACCCAACGATAGAACGACATGACAGTACGAAAAAAGTTAAAAATATCATGCAACTTTATTTTTAAATGACTGCGGCAAAATTTGGAATTATATTTCTATTAAATTAAACGAAATAGTTTCTATAGATAGATTGGAAAATAAAAGCTGTAATATGTCGATTTCATAAACATTAAAAAGAATTACAAGAACGCCGAATGTTTATTAAAACATTATCAAATAAATATGTGACTCATTCAACATTTCTCTTGTAAGCCTGTCGAAAGCCGCGTCAGGCGGGTTAATAAAGAAAAACATATCAAATAATTTTCAGCGCTCAGAAACATAAATTCGTAATTGACCAACGGATAAAATTTATAAGAGAGCAGCGAAGCTGACGGATCACGGCCCTAGGGCGATCGGGGCATTAAGGCCCACGCAATATTAATGTAGCATATTCCCACCCGGAGCAATAAAATAAATGATGTCATTTTTTGTCCGCGCGGGGAGCCCTTTTGTCCTAACACTCGCCGCTTCGGCTACATCACTACCCATTGTCCACCACCGCGCGGGACCTGCGGGACGTCCCTAGACAAAAGACTTTAGGCGCCGCTCCGTTACGTTATTTTTTTCAAATTTTGCAAACGCCGACGTATGATTTTTGTATAACGCTCTTTATCATAATTTAATAATTTATTGCTTTCGTCAAGCGGCTTTGTGAGGCCGCACCTGCTGAACTATCGCAAGGTGCTTCTGTCTTGCACGTCATAAATCATACTTTTTCGTTGCTCACGTGAAGGAAAGTTATGGATAGATAATCAAGCGTGTGTTGGCTTTCTTTTTATAAGTAGACTTATTAGCTGTCACGGAGCTGGTCGCTATTTAAATTTATGTTGTAACCTTTTTATAACACGATGTTTAATTTACGCTAGTAGGTCATTCTGTAAGTAACTCGTTAAATATGGAGAAAAATGAGGTATCATTGTGTTCCAATAAAGTTGTCTATGATTTATAAAGAGTATTTTTAAGTAAGTGTTCGCTATTACAGGTTACCAATTCCATGAATTAATCATAATATTGTTTTTTTGAAAAGCCACGAATGAATTTTTTGAATCTTAAGGTTAAGTTCATGCTCATATCTACACTTAATAGCATCGCCCAACGAGAGATTCCCAAAATGAAATCCTATTAATAAATGTCTAAGAATCAATTTTAGCACTCAAAATATGTGGGATTGCATCTAGCGCGCAAGATCTAAATAGGCACTGAAAATCACGCAACAAAAATTTTGTTAGCGATTTCCTCTATACTAGATAGATATTTACCTACATATACAAGACACAAACAAACATTCCTTTTATATACCTACGTATATAGAGACAAATGACTGTCATAAATAAATTATTCTACAAAAAACCACGACCGGCGGTTTCTTGCGCAATCGAGCATAACACCGCAGTCGCAAAAAGCGCAAAGACAATTCCTTGGTTTTATGCACAACGCACAGAGCTAAGTTCCAAGTGTTCCGACGCGAATCCCGCTATGCGCCGTACATTTCGCATTTTTACGAGATTCTCCGAGAAACGCGTTGTAATATAGACACTTTATTGTTACCGCTTACCGATCCCGCGCCGTTGTTTCAATAATAAAGATTAAAATTAATTATTTATTGCCATAACATCAGCGTGTTTGATAAAATGTGGATTCGAAGGCCCGGGTTTGTCAGAACGGCCGACGATAATCGTTATCAGGAACATTTCACGTACAGTGACATCGGCAACGGGTACAAAAACCGATCCATATTTTGGACTTAAAGAGCAATTTAACCGGACGTTTAAAATTAACATATGACATTTAGATACCTACTTCATTTAATTATTCAGTAAAGTTTCTTGCCTTCATTCATATAATCCATAACAGACAATGTTTGCAATCTAAAGACAGAAACCTACTGTTTCTGGTGTGAAGAGTTAATAATATTTTAAGAAAGACACCGAATAAAATATGAAATAGCGAATAGTCGAAACAATCCGTCGTAAACCCTAATCGTAGAACACACTGCAGTGTCTGTCTGAAGTCAGACTACACACAAATCGCAGTGCACCAATAATTAAGAACCAATGAGAACTGAATGCTACGTCCATCATATACGTTGACTGTACGTTGTTTTGTGTAAAGTTAAAGTGCTGCTCTATGGACACTGTGGTTGTGCCGTCGCTGGGCTGTAAAGCTGCGGTCACCCATGCTTTTACCCGTTCGGCTCGTAACTCGTGAAAGTTATAGTATTTGGGGCAGTTCAAAGTGGCCGACGGATATTAAAAGAAGACATATGGTCGTTCCATAGCCGATATACGGCTCATTCAAATCCGATCCCGCAGCTCTCTTGGCTTTCGTTGCGTGCGACGGCGCTCCTATTGACCGGTTTATTCGAAATACAGAGTTTTAACATGTTATTCTGTTCGTCAATAATGTCGATATAAAGAAGCTAATTATTGCCGTTATGTGATTGGTTTTACGAAATCTGTTGTGGACCCAAAATATCGGGCGAGTTCAAGCGCTACAAATGTAGAGTCGATATAAACACAAAAGTTGATTTGACTGTTTTAATAAAATATTTCGAAATAATGTTGACTATCGATATCTGTGTAGGTAGGTGGGTAGGTACATTATAAATTTAATTTGACAGCAAACGTTTTTTTTTAATCTTGGTAGACTGGTTCGGTCAAATGCCTACACCTACATACAGATATTAACTAAGTAGTGATACAGCTATTTATATTACAATGCAATAAATGCATTTCTATCACTTTTTATCTTAAATAATGTCATACCTATATAATATATCTGCATCGCTAGATTCTTCTAAATACAAAAGTCTATAATAAACTGAACCGACGATTGGGTACTTAATCAAATTATTTTTACTACTCGCCGCTTCCACTAGCTTTATAACACTTAATCCACCCCACCCTGACCTAAGACAACAAAGCATATTTACCTACATACCTATAAAAAACACCCAGTCAAGCACACAAACGTGTTACATTAATCAGACCACGTCAAGTTATACCAGTGGTGACATAATGACATGTCCCGAGACAAACAGTTTTTGTTCACCACTATCAATCACTGATGACACCGCCTGTACTTCGCTTCCGTGTGGAAATTACTTTCTACTAATAGATCCTTAAATACCTTTTTATCTCGAGCGATTCGGGGGACGCTAATTTGTTTACGAGTTAAACTTTATTCTTCCATGAAAACGATGATTTTTGTTGAAATGCTCAGAAAGAACGAAAGAATATGAACGTTTATTTGCAAATTGTGTAGGTAGTTTTTATTTATCATAAATGAATAGCAAAGAAAGTTTTCAGTTCAGTTTTCTCATGTTAAATATTGATCAAATTTCGACAAGAACCGAAGCAAACATACTTACAAGACTCCTGTATCACAGGTACCTAACCATACTTATATAAGGTTGTCGGAAAATTCCTGACGTAAAACTAAGATGCTGATAATTTCTAAGTCTGATGGCAACAGCACGAATGGTCAAAACGCAGTGCAATAGATATGGTATGACCACATATTAAATTGCAAAAATGAGACCAAACCCTGTTGCGATAAGCATTACGACACCATTACGGTTTTCAATGTATAGGCACACAAGGAATTACAATGTTTGTTAGTGTTTTAACCACAATACAACGACTAAATATAGCAACATTGTAAATATTTTGAGGAAATTACAATGCTAATTTAATAACGCAAGTACCTACGTACTTTTCTACAGAACAAGTTTTGAAAAAGAGGCAAAAAATCCAGCTGTTTCAATTATTTCGAAATAGTTTGTTAAAACGGTCAAATCAACTTTTGTACTTATATCGACTCTACATTTGTAACGCTTGAATTCGTCCGATATTTTGTATAAATATGAACGCCATTGAATAAATATAAACTTTTTAGACACACGTAGAATCCTAATACATTCATATTTCTTATCATAACAACATCTTTGTAATAAACAACGTTGAAGCTAATCTTTATGTTAATCGTGTCTATCATAGCGAATAACAAATGACATAAATTCTAACATATTCACACTTGAAGTGCGCATAATTGCGATAGAATATTGTTTCATCGTCTTATAATAATGATTGATGGCCGTGTTCTGAATTGTAAATGCTAATTGTAGCACGCGGCGAATATTCTTTTGAGGTAACAAGGCAATTTGTAATGAACTACTATGCTTCGACGACACTTTACGAGGTCTAACATGTATTAATTAATTAATTCACGGAATAGTCGTAGTCAGAGCATGTATTTAAAATATACGTAACCATAAAGGTAAACGCAAGGTAAACGTAGGTAATATAATTGAATTATAAACAAAAGCCACAATTTATTATTTCGTGTTAGCTTCCTGCAAAAACTTTACGGTAAAAAATATGTAAAACAGAACAGACAGCAAACCAAATAAATATCACAAAATTGTTACAGTAAAAAAAATTTACTTTCAATACTCATAAAATTAATACATGTGTTAAGTTTTTGCAACAGCCGGATTTACAATCTGTCGCCTAAATGAGCTGTCATCATAGAATTATTTTGCGAATGACAAATGAACCATCAAATTGAATTGATCGATTGTAGTTTAAACTCTTTTTGGTTCCATCAAACAGGACTTGCGAATTTACATCACAGTTGACGAGTTGAGATTATTAAAGCATTAAAATGCTGCAAAAAAATCAAAATACGTGTAAAAATTAAAGGAAAATAACATTAATAACTATTAGTGACATCAAGAAAGTCCTCCAACAACACTATCAAGGAAGATTAACAACACAGTTAAAAAAAAATTCATTGGCGTTCCGTAATTGCTGAAATTTAACATCTATATCGTACGTCCAATACATCGCGGCCTCGAATACAATTTCGATATTGAAATACCTATTAACTACATATCCTCGGCGCCAAACGATATCATCAAAATAAATATAATTTTATTTTTATTTTAAGTGCAATGAAAACGCATCGACATCCCTGGTTTGACACTAACTACACGGGCTGTCAAAATAAAATATGAGCCAATAAGGGCGCGTCGCGCGGCGACAGGGCCGTCACGCCGGAGAAATTACGATATATGAACTTATTAAAATATCTACGCTTTTTTTCTCGTTTCGCGGTCGGATGACACCGCGTTGAGGTGGAGTGACGTCCTCGGTTTGTTTATTTTTATGCATTCTCTTCCTGTATTCAGCTTTATGACACTGTAGACATACCAGACAAATTACTAAGTAGTTGTTTAGCTGGTAAGTGCAATAGTGCGTGTGTACCTACTAATAAATTTGAAAAATAGTGTTAATGTTACTTACTGCTACAATTATTCACTCATTGAACATTTACCTATACCTATAGGATACAAACATTATACAAAAACTTACTGGAACTGCAACACATACATAAAGGATATTTAAAAAAAAATTATTGTGCTTATTTTGAAAATAACAGAATGCAATATTCCGACTATGACTTAACCGCAATTAAAAATTGCTTTCCTCTTTCACATGTGTTCTTTCAAAGGACCCGATAGCCGGTTCGTTCAAACGCTCAATCGGTCACACGGATCGGCGTTAACTAGTTAAATCCGGAACAAAAAGTCCCTTTACAGTTATGGCAACACATGGTGGCAAGTTTGACACGCGCTCGACCTGACGAATGGTGGCAAAAAATGTTTATGAACCCACTTAACATACTTGACGATGTTTACAGCAGCAAATAATGTGTTGTGCCCATGTTGTAAAACAAATTATCTAATGCCTAGCGTGTTTGTTTGTAATGCGAGCTCTACCGAAGGTGGATTTATAACTTTTTGTTTCATTACCATAAAAACAAATATTTATAAAATTCACGTAGTCCTATCAATATCACATACCTACCTAGGTTTTGTCACGATGTTTTTTTATCACCAAAGTTTAAGTGGTAATTAATTTAGATATAATACATAAAGACTACGCCAAAAATGTTTTAAATCTCATAAGTCCAGCAGTGGGCCGATAAATATAAAACGAAAGCATTTAATTTAGTTTGTGTATAATCCATTTTTTTTCATTTAAGCAGAATCTATTGGAATAAATTCGTTGTTTCCTCACAGATGCAATAGTAAGCCTACCGTTTACAAACACACCGAGACGGCGGCGGTAAAAACATTTTTGTTTTTCGTTCGGAAATCGAGTGCAACAAAAACTGAAACAAAGAGGAACGCGCGCAAAAAGCGTGACCGACAGATGGACGGATCTCAACAGACATCTGTTGCTTATCGCTGTGGAGAATTGCGTAGGTACTCCATGTGTTAGATAAGATTATTTAAAACCTATTAAATTCAACATAAGCACGAAAATCCTACCAATGACATGAAAGCTAATAAGTACTCGTCGCAAATGCAGAACTATACCTAGTATGGAATAAATGAAGCGTGTAAACGAAAGTTCTAAAAACAAAACTTCTAAAACTTTGTCTCTGTCAATGTTGTTTATAGTCTGTGCTCCCGTTAATTAGGATATTTGTCACGTCACCGATGGCGGGAACGCGCGATATTCAATTTGCGAACGTTTCGGACGCGGCCATGATGGAGTATCAGCCATTTGTAACGGTTACCGCACGAAGGTTTGCCGTGTGATGAATAGGGGTTTTGTTCAAATCAATTTTATGCTGCAATTATGACTGCACACGTAAGCGTAGCAGCACGTTCATAGCATTCGTAAAGTTATAAGCACATATCTCGAAAATTAGAAAATACCTAACAGAAATGAACATTCAATCGTGACCTTGTATCAATCTAAAGATACGGTGGTCCGATAAATATCTGACAAGCTGACAAGACCTTTGTAAAGCCTAAATAATAAATAGCAAAGAGGAAAATATTAAACTAAGTCCATTGAGAGATAGATAGACTAGACTTTCTAGCTACTGGCGACAGAGAAATAATTATTTTTATTTAGACGGCAATATCAGTTAGACTAAGACCGTTTCTATTGTGGACACGCAGACATTTTGATCTACATTTCGATTCTTAGCTGCAATTCTCGGAACCCTGGTAAGTCGTTAGTTGCGTTCTAGTTTTAAATTCACGCTTTTTAAATATCGATTTCAGGTGAATGATGGATGCATGACATCTGTGTTACTTATAAAAACGGACAGAAATGGAGAATCCATGAATCCATTCCACATTTAAAAATATGAGACCGAGAGAAGCATAAAAATCTTTTAAATTTCGTCTCGATGAAATCATCAAGAACTCAGCTGTTCTTCTGGTGGTTTCAGGTCTCCTTGATCCTTGAAATAAAGGCAAATTCTAAGAACAGGGCACAACCTACTGACCTGTATAACCCTCATCGGCAGACCAGTCTCTTTCGCCAGCTGCTCTCGTATGTGTCTCGTGGGCTTCGGAGTCTGTGAGAAAGCGGACTTGAGGATTTCCAGTTGCTTGGCCTTTATCGTGGTTCTGGGGCCTCTTCGCTTGGAGCCGCCGTTGCCATCGTCAGGAGATTTGTTCTCCGCTTGGCTGTCTCTTGTCTCCGGATCTCCATCCAGGGAACCCTGGCAAGTGAAAAGGAACAACTGAATCCGACTATGTGGTCAGCTCTCACTCTGGAGGTAAGAGAATGTAGATTAAGTACATAATTATATTCTTCTTTTTAAGGACGCTTTACACGCTTCATACTCTGTAGGATTCCCTGTGACGTGAGTACCATAGGCAAAAACAAACACCCTGACCAGAAACAGAAATCTAAATTCATCATTTATATTTCTACCGCGTCGAGAATCAAACCTAGGACCGAAATCAAATCGATACAAAAGTTTAAATACCAACCTGGTCTTCTGAATCCTCATGGGGCTTGGTGTCCCCGTTGTGAGACAGTTCAGAGTGGAGGGCAGGGTGAGGAGCGTGGGCTGGACTACTGGAATTGTTTGCAGCCCTTCCTTCTTCTTCCTCTTCTTCGTCAGTCCCTGACCCTAGCAGCGATTCTGCTGTGGAACAAAACTCCAAGTTAGCTGTTGAAGTATTTTAATTTATCTTTTGCATACATGTTATGTATGCGTATTATGTACACATTTACCCCCTTAATCTCTTTTAATTGTTTTTCACATACCTAAAGGTAGTCTGGAAGAAATAGCTTTAAGTGATTAAGGCCGCTTTTATGTACACATAATTATTTCTTTTAGCAATATGGTTTTTTTTGTTTTTATGTTGTTATTTGTGGTGCAAAAATAAAGATCAATTTATGTCGTTGTTGGTTAAGTCCATCCATATTTCACTATGCTGTCCAAGTACAAATTCATTTTACCAAAAATATATTTTCAGCAGTAAGTAGGTACCTATTATGATACTGTTTTGAATATTCTACATTATTTGCCGTCTAATTTGCATACAAACAGCCAACAAGAAAACTGCATGTGGCATAAAAATTGACTTATCAAAAAGCAATCGTTCTGCCCTTCGCCCCTAACTAAATAAAAATGTAATTTCAAGAGCCCTCCCGGTCGGAGGGATGAGAAAATTAGCCGCAAAAACAATTACTTATGGTTGAACCGGTGGATGAATTCCTCAATAAAATAAGTATTATTTTAATAATCTTCTGTATATTGCAGTGCATATAGTGAAGTGAAGAAATAGACTTTATTTCTTGTATATACATAATAATAATATCATTGCTCCCGACAGCAAAACAAACTTTGAAACACAAAAAATTATTACGGTATAAACCCTTATGACGATTCTTCTTCGGTCTGAGGACGCAAGCTCTAAATATTAAGTAACAGTCTGATAATGTACTTGTAGGTACCTTCTTGTAAAATCCTACTAATATTATAAATGCGAAAGTTTGTAAGTTTGTTTGTTTGTTACTCTTTCACGCAAAAACTGCTGA
>DWAV01002884.1:0-10468 GCA_018231305.1 Noctuana lactifera | reverse complement strand
AAATATAATATTATGTATTTCGATTTTGCTTTTTTTATTAATTTTAAGGCGATACGAAGTTTGCCGGGTCAGCTAGTAAGAAATAAAATCGAAGAAGTGAATCAAGTTCTATACTAATAGGCGATGGGATAAAGACCGGACACATCCAGACTGATCGCTTTCAGAAGACAAGTGGTCATAACAATAATTATAATCGTTGCATCATACAAGGAAATAAATGTTTTGTTTCGGTTTTATACTAAAAAAAAATCAAATTTACCTACGTTAAAAAGTTTTTAAAAGACTCTACAAGCGTTGACTCTCCCTACGTACAACAAAAACATTATTATTGTTACGTAGTTCTTAAACTCTTAATTTTGTTTCGTTTTCATATTCAAAAATCATAAATAAAATATAAATAACTATGAATAACTGAGACACTAGTCTCAGTAATTCTCAACAATAATTTCTGTTTATGCTTTGCCTAGGTCAGTGTCGAACTTAACGTCACTCCCGTGCGGCCTTGTCGGGTTGTTAAATCCCCCTGCAGTGGGGAGCTCCGATCCCGTCCTATTAATGGAATATTCCAGAAACAAAATCTCGAGCTTTCGTCGGCTTTCGAAGCATTCAAATCTAAACTAATAAGACTGTTCCCTGTTCAAACATGATGGAAACGAAACATGATGACGGAAATAAAGTAGCAGAGTTTGTTATGATTAGGTTTTAAATGATGATGAATGAAATAAAACATAAAGATAGTATTGGATAAGCATTATATTTTGAAAATTCACAGATCAGACTATGCAATTGCATACATGCAGTAGGTATTTTTAATCTAAGTATAGGTAGTACTTAAATAATCAAAGAAAACATTTTTAAAATACGGACACAAAACATTCATTGATAAAATTTAAGATTTTATAAAACAGGTAATAGCTATGAATTTTGTAGTTTATGGCAGTTCAGTATTCAGTTAAAAGGAACACACGTACATTACATGCAAAACAAAATTTGATCTCAATGATCTCATGTATGGTGACAGAATTTTCAAAATCTCTTCGAGCCGACTCTTATACCATTAACATACATACGATCATACAATAGTTCAGTTTTACTGAGAACTAACTTACTTGAAGGTACATTTAATAAAGCTGGTCCGTTTACACAGTCATAATTAAACATTACATAAAACCATGCGCAGTTTTTAACAAAAGTAATAATACTTAGCTTAGGTATACATATTTATTGGGGCATCACCCCTGTCGTTTCCATTAATTAGTAATACTTGTTTATCACTGATCAATTATGATGACTACAATCGCTTTGCCCTATAGTTATCATATTAACAGTAGGTATACCTAGTTCCTAGTAAGTAATAAATAGTTCTTACCTACTAGAATAAGTAGCAGTAATACTAAACAGTCATGAGAACACTGCAGGACACATAAAATTTAGCACATCAAAAATTACAGGCATCTTTCTGTTATTGCCCTTGTACTGTTTTAATTCTTACTTTTTAACTAATCAATAATATCCATCAATGATCGTGAAAAAGCCTCAATATGAATTTCTAAAACCCATTTCAAGATAACAAAGGAACTTTAAGTAATATTTAATAAGAACTATAAGTAATATAAAATATACTAATGTCGAACTGCCATCTATTAATATTACCACCGGGTGATGTTATGCTCTACTTCCACTCGTGATTACCGGTGTCCAACTTACCCTAAGCGCAGTCTTAAAACATTCAACATACTCTTACAGCCCTGTTACAACCTCATACTGACAACTTCGTATAGACTCTATACACAATACGGCTTCTAATATTTAATCATTATGATCACAACATACATGCAACAGTTAGGAGAAGCGAACCGAATGTATGAATACTAACAATACTATTGCATAGTGTGCACTCCAAAAGTGATTAGGTTCCTAGCGTCCATCTCAGGTTATTAGCACATTCAGAAGTCTACTCAACTCTTTGCACTATCTCGTACGTATCACAGATGGTGTAGCGGCGCTGGCGCCGTGGCGCGCCGTCACAGGTAGGGCATGCAGGCGCCGCAGCGCGAGTGTCGCTCCCGGTCCGGGGAGTCGGCGCACGCCCTGCACACAAGCACGCCCGGTTAGCTCACGAGCTGCGCTCCTCCGCGCGCGACTCCGACCGGCCCAGGGCCCGTCGCAACTTTTCCACCAACCTGCTGTGGAACTTGTCCGATTCCCGAGGGCCGCGCGGAGGACTAGCCGAGCCCTTGGGGCTCTCGTGCGCCGTCCGCAGCGAGGTGCGCGAGGCTCGCGAGGGCGGCGCGCGGCAATAGGAGAGCGAGCGCATTGCGGGCGCGCTGCGATGCGGGCTGAGCGCAGTGGACCGCACGGACAGCGACGCCGGGCCCTCCGACCGCGATTCCGACACCTTCCGCACCCGTCCGCCGACATTGCCTTTCTCCGCGGACTCCGATGTGCGACGAGACCGCTGCGAGTTGTATATATCCCAATCGTTTTTGACTACTGGCATCATGAACGCCATCTCGGCGGTTGCAACGGTGGCTCTTGTAATTTAACGTTTTTGTAAGAGTATGGTGATCGGAGCGAGGAAAAATTTCGTAGCTCTACGAAAACCACTACGGATCGATACTACAAACTCACTGTTGATTATCACGGAGTCAATATTTTTCACTATATTTTGTTTCTTTAGAAGTTTAAATGTAGGCAAACTGAAGATTTAATTGGATTTTATATGACGAGGTATTAGGGAGGAAATGGAAGCTTTCACTTCAATGTCACTCGCGTTGAATCGATAAGGCTTAGATGTTCACCTCAGGACGAATTGCAATAGAATGAGGTATTCATGAAAACACACCCTGATTATAAGGAAAATATTGGCGCCACTATCGCTGCGGCAAAAAAGAACAACTTAATAGCATTTGTAAATAAAATAGCGCAGCATAAAATCACATAACAAAACAATGCTTGTGCGTTAAAAAAACAGAGGTATATACCTAGTTATAGTTACACACGAAAATGATTAGACGTAGACGTAGTAATGGAATGTTACTACTACGAAACTATAATTATGTAGCAGAATAAATTTCTACTACACAACAGATGGCGTTCTATACCTTGCTACTATATACTAGATGGCGCTAATAAGCAACTTGCTATTGCACAATAGATGGCGTTTATATCTATATAATGCAATGATAATGTATTTTTTGCGCGTCACGAGTCACGTCACGGCTCAGTCAAGTTTAGTATTCTCAATTCTCATGTTGACATGTTCTGTTTGCTCAGAGTACTCCCGACAAACTCAGAACCGAGAACGAGACCAAACGTCGTATCTATCGACGAACTGTTGATTACATTGTTATTGTTATCAAAATAGAATACATTTTTATAATTATAGAAGTACATGATCAACATAACCAACAAATAAAATCCAGGTAGTAGGTAAATTTTTTTGTAACAAATGCCCCTGATAGCCTCAGGAAATCACATACTTCCTACATAGCAAATGTGTAAATTTATAAAACTATAAATCGGGGTTCCAAATGCACCTAAAAAGAAGCTAGACTTCAAAATATTAGTGGTTAGAGTAAAAAAACGCCTATTCCTTGAGGTTATAAATTAACACAACAGGACTTATTTTTAAAATATTTTATTAAATTATTTAAAAAACAGTTAGGCACATAATATTATAAAGAATTAAATCTCTTAATAGTAGGTAAATTAACATCATTTTGTTATCTTATACAATGCCATTGTAGGCTACAGTAAAAAGTACCTAATACAAAGAAAATATCTAAACTACATTAGAATTTTTCTAAATACAATCAGTATTTGCATATTAAAATTTGTACGTAGCTGTGACGGAATAGGTTCTACGGTATTTTTGTTGAATTAAATGAAAAGTAAAAAGTTTTGGTTACTCCAAAAATCTATTTCAAGCATACCTACTACATATACTATAAGCCTATATAAATCAGTTTTAAATCACGTGGTCTATTATTCACCAAGTTTATAAGTGAAAGCATCTACTAGAGTATTAAAAAATATTTTTGCATTTTTCGCCTGCGCTAAGGCGGCCGGCGTTATTACTTCGTACATCTACTAATTAAAAGAAGACTACTAAAACTTACAAACAAAAAAAACAAACTTCACTCCATTTTGAGACTCTCAGAGTTAAAGCTTATTTAAATTTTATAGTGCTAAGTATGTGTTGCTATAATTTTATTTACTTTTTGGATTAATTTCTGCAAAACTTTCTTATACCATTTTGACACCCTAATAATGTTCAAAAAAATTCAAAGCTTTTTAAAGCACAAAATGTTGCCGTATATGAAATGCCTACAATAAAGCAAGATCTAGTTTTCTACATATTTTAATATTAATTGGTGGGAAATATCACATTACTTTATAAGATCATTGTTTAATTGGTTAAAACACTTAAATATAGTTAACAAATTAATATTAAACAGAATCAGAATTCGGTACGAAATTATTAATATGAAACGTTAGTAAATATTCAATTTATAACATTATTATTTATAATTAAGCTACACAATAATTATTGTTGCATTTAATTCATGTCCTTATATAAGATTCACAACAAAAAACGCCATTCAATGCAAATTCCAACAAAACAAAACTCAACATAATAATGTTGCTAAGCATTACAAGTTTAACCAATTTAAGTATAGCTTTCAAAAGCAAAACAATTTTCATTTATAAGAAACATAACAACTACGAATACGATATGCACACTCACTATATACCAATCAAATACTATATTTTACTATGCATATGTCAGCCGTCCAACTGCGAAACCAATTAGTTTACAATGTAACAGACGAGAGAGCGGTCAATTTACAAACTGACAAAAATAGAGAACCAGTAGTGCCGGGCGTTCGAAGAGTCCTAGGTTCAATTCCCAGTGCGGCAGATATTTTTTTTAATATCGCTTCACCCTCACACACTAGGATGCCCTGTGTCGCGGGTGCCATGGACGCACACAAAAAAAAATAACACAAACACCAAGACCGAGAACAGAAGTTAAATTAAATTTTGCCCCGCGGAGGATCGGACCCGGGACCCTTCCATGGTGAAGGCGTGGCAACCACCACGCCACGCGGGTCGTCAATTTAAATGACGAATTAGAATTTCTGTTTCCAGTATAGGTATTTATGTAATATTCTGTGTGTGTACATAGCGCCCACGATATAGCCAATCCTTGTATATAGCTAAGAGGTTGAATAAATAAAATCTATGACTGAACACTAATATTAGTATCTTCCTTGGATTTATTATGGTCGTAGTAGCCATTCAAATTGATCATCGTGAGCAGTTCCACTAGGTGCCTCTGGTAGCCGCACTCCATCAACTTTGTTACCACTTTGTGTAAATACTTGGCAAGTTTTTCAAACAAATGAAACAGCTCTTCAAGTTGTACGAAGTTTGAATGTTCGAAATAACCGTTCGGTTCCTTTTGTTGCCATTCTCTGTAATGAAAATGTCTTATATTAATATTGACCGGAATTACGAACAATTGCCTGCTATATTTTTAATGTAAGCTGGGCACAACCAGGGAGGTCCCGAGGCATACTCCACCACGCTGTTCCAATGCGGATTGGTGAAGACCAGTAGTGCCTTTAACACTTTTTTTTATATCCCACTGCTGGGCACGGGTCTTTCCCCACAACCAGGGAAGGCCTGTAGCATACTCCACCACGCTGCTCCAATGCGGATTGGTGGAGATGCACAACATGAAACTATTAAAATGATAATGATAGATGATAGCGTGAAGTATGCCCCAGTCTTTCCCCAGTTACAACTGCTAGATATAAATCACTATTTATGATTTCAAAGCTCCCGATATTTCTCTCTACAGCGTAAATGTACTCTTGAAGTATCTCTAGTATTATTTGTTATTTTACGCAACAAGCAAAACTTACCCAGACTTCAACACCCGACTGAACTTGAGTATCACAGTGAAAATGTCATTCAACAGCTTCATGACCGGCGTCGACCTGTTGTTTAGGAGACATCTGAACAACACCTTCTTAATGTACACCACGTGGCATTCGTACAGGTCGTCGAGGGTTCGTGCTTTCTTCAAATCCTTCTCAAACTCCGTCCAAGAGCTGAGTATGCAGGTTGTCACGATGTAATTGTCCAGCGCTCTTATAAGGGACGCCATTACGTGTCTGTATATTTGAACCGAGACGTACTGCGGCGATTTGAGCAGTTGACGAGAGAGTTTCGCTGCTAACTTCAGGGACTAAAAAATAAAAAAATAATACTTTGATGAACATAATATTTTATGAACTATGAATATGGTCCTTGAAACAAGTTTCGTCTACCTCAAAGACCAGAGGATTCACAAATCTGTGTTAAATATTACAAAAACTTAAATAGTTTCAATAAAGTTTTCGTTTTACTATGATTTAATAGTTCTGTCGTCATATGACTTAATTGAGTAACCCAAGTAATAATTAAATAAAGTAATTGTTAAATAATGAAATATAAATGTATTTTATTTATTCTACTAAACGAAACAAAATTCCTATAAATAATACAAATGAGTATTATTTATAGGAATTTTATATATTTACTGCTTATTATATGTTTACTTTTATATATTTACAGCAGTGATCCCAAAATTAACAATAATGCAGTGTTACCTCGCTGTATAGCCAAAGATATAGATTTTTTTTTAAATATATCATTCAAACAAAATCATTACCTCAAAGTCCTCACTCAAAACCCAAAATATTCGTCGCATCTTGATCAAGAACTGGAACACTCTAGCGTAGCGCAACAGGGCCTCTTGCGACAGTATGATGTTCAACGGCCAACTGACAGAGTAGGTCAGTGATAAACACTGCAATACATCCGGGGAACTGTGTTGGAAGCTCAGGGGCGAATCCGTTATTGTAAATGAGAGGTTCTCGGAAAATTTGTGGATGTCTGAAAAATATATTAAAAGATCTTTGAAAACGTACCAAAATATAAGAAACAAAGCAAATAATATCTGAAGCTAGTAGGGTAAACTGTAGGTAGGTATAACTTGTACAGTTCGTCTAGAAAGGTACCACCGCCACCTTCATAATTCGTCGTGAAACATGTCAGTTCGGAAAGCGTGGAGGCCGGTGGCACTTTATTGGAGGCGACCCTCTTAGTCTTCATGAAGAGAGCAACGCATATGCAGAACCTCATATAGCTTTTATCCTATTTGAGGTCGGACATGGGTGTACATGGGTAGTTGTGGCCATTTATCATCAGGTGACCACGCAGCGCAGGCGCATATTCTTTCCTGAATCGCTACAAAATAGACAAAAATTACGTTAGCAAAAAAATTAAATCCTTACGTGATATTGATGAGCCGAGAGCCTTATCCAAAATATTATGTAAAGTGGAAAAATTCAACAATTCCTGAGGGTTCAGTGTTTTAGTTAGCTTTGTAAACAAGTTGTGGCATATGCTCCTAGAAAATTCACCGTCCATCAAAAAGAAATAATCTTTCAGACTTCTCAAGTGCTCGTACATATCCAAATTTACAAGGAAATAAGTGAGGATTGAATTGTTCACAACTTCCAACTGATACGTTAACGGCAACATTACTGATCTCTGCAGACAAGCGGTCAGTGTTGCTATATTATCACTCCCCGTTTGATATTGATCATCTTCTTGGGGATCGTAGTGTGAAGTAAATATGTTATTGTACGGTTGTTTTTTAACCTCTTCCATTATGGTGGCTGGATGAGTATAGAACGAAGTCGGCTGCAGATTCATTTTACTACTGAAATAGTCTTTCGAGAACTTTTGAAGCTCCTTAACACCAAAAGGGTCAAAATTATCCAGAGTGTAAGATCCATCCAATATGTTGAACACAGAAGTCCTTATATTCATATTATTAGTGTCACACAGATCAATAGTTTTTGAAGGCGAGTTTTCGCAGGATGGTTGAGTTTGAATATCGCTAATTCCTTCAGAGCCAACACCGTCTTCATCCACAATAAGGGCGAAATTAAACCCGTCGGATGTTAAGAAATCTTTATCTGCTTTCAATTTTGCTGATTCCAAATCTTTGCTGGTTTCACTCCTTGGCGTGAACACGTCGCTAGTCATTGGCCCATCAGTGGGCATGTCGGCGGTAGTTGGAGTTTCTAAGTCGAGCTACAAAATATAATGTTTTAAATATATTATATTAGATTAAATCAATATTTACTTCTAATTTTATGAAAAATCACTTACCTTTGAAAAGAATTCGCCTGGCGTAAGTGCTCCAGTATTTGGTATCATACCAAATGGAGTTTCAGACGTCTCTCCATACGGTTTCAGATTTAACGTCAAACTAGATTTTTTAGTCACAGTGGGTTTGGAAACATTTTTCGTACCCGTTTCATACTCGGAGCCTAGAATTTTGTTTCTATTCCGCAAGGCTTCCTCCTGGGCAACATTAAGAGCTTCCTTTTTGTTTGCAATTTCGGCGGGAAGATTGTACTCTACTCCTAAAACTTTCTGTTTATTTATAAGTGCCTCTTTCTGTGCTTCCGTTCTTGGCTCAAAAGGTACATTTTTCGTTTCTTGTTCGATAAGGCCAAACTCTGCACCAAGAACTTTCATCTTGTTTTTCCTGGCCTCTGCGTGAGGCGACCATTCTTTTTCAATGTTATTCTCCTCGTCCACTGATGGCAGTTTTATTAATGGGGGCACATCTTTTATTTGATTGTTTTCATTATCAGTCTGACCAAATTCATGCGACATAACCTTTTGTCTGTTTTTAATGGCTTCCTGTCGCATTTCCAAAAATCTTAGATTATCGAATGCATCGTTTAATTCAGCGCCAATCACATTATTCGACGTACCAAAATTCGTAGGCTCAGTATTACATGTGACTATGTTTCCTTGTGAATCAATAATGACATCGTTAGCGCTAGTATTTTCTTCCTTGGGTTTTGAAACACCAAAAATGCTTTTGGCAACATTGCAGATAGCGCTAAATACGTCACTAGAACTTTCCGATTTAGCTTTATTTACAACAATACTACTTTTTTCAGGACTCTCATCTAAATCTATTGACGGAGTTGAGTCTGTCATATTGGTTGCTGCTGTTGGAGTGTTATCGTAATTTAAATTACTAACTTTATCATTATCATCAAATATATCATCATCTGACTTAGTGTCAATACTTTGTATGGACATTTGCATAACAGCTTCGTTTCGCTGATGTTCTAATTCTAATTTTTCTCGTTTAAGATTTCGTTCTTCGGTTGATAACAGTTGCATTCTACTTTGATCTAATTGTAAACGTTTGATCTTCCACTCTGTATGTATTTTGCTTTTTTCGACTTCCATATTTAATTTTGAATAGTATTCCATCATCTTATCTCTGCAAACAAATATACAGAAATATTATGGCTATGCTATACTAATAGGAATAATGACAATAAATATAAATCACTAAAATTATATACTTATTTATATATTCTCGTTTCTTTTGAAGTCGGTTAATAAAAAATAAATATTAACAATATGTAACCTCTCAAGATCCTTTAACTTCGCATCGACTTCCTCGGTAGCTCGCTCGGCGGCTTCTTGCAAAGCGTACCGCCTTCTCTCACGTTGCTTCGCTTCGTTCTTAGCAGCTTTCGCTTCAGCGATGGCTGCTTCTAACACCCTTAGTGAGTGTTGCTTTTCAGCTATTATAAGCTGCGCCAATCTTTTACGTTCCGCTAAAAAAGAAAAATAATAATTACTGAATATTTATCATGCAATGACACAAGTATGACTGTGTTTCAACATTTTAGGTTATTTAATAGTGCATACAAGCTGGTGCCCGCGACCTCGTCTGCGCAGAATTAGTATTACGAGCAATTCACACAATATCTTTACAAATTGTAGCCTGTGTGTTATTCTGATGTATAAGCTATATTACTGTAAAATTTCATTAAAATCCATTCAGTAGTTTTTACGTGAAAGAGTAACAAACATCCATCCATACTGACAAACTTTCTCGTTTATACAATTAGTAGGATTTGGTAGCGAACTTATCTCTTTCACATTTATCATGGGATCATATTTAATAATTCAACACGGTCAGAAGTTGAATCTTACCAACAATCTTCTCCATAGTCTCAGCTTGCTTCAAAGACGCCATTTCAGTGAAGGCCTTGCGCTCGGCCTCTCGCTTCAACAGGATCTGATCGAAGGTGACCGGCTCGCCGCTAACGAACAGGCACCTTGTTCTGTACACGTTGAGCACTCGCTGTTGGCGACCCAGCTCTTCGAAACTAGCGCAGCAACGCACTGACGGGTGGTCGGATGATATGAGGACGACCAGGGGATCCTGTCAAACATTACAATTTTTTTATTAAAAAACTACCTATACCTAACTTGCTGATAGAACTAGAGAGAAATATAAATAACTAGCGACCCGCCCCGGCTGCGCACGGGTGCAATGCTGATACTAAATACACTACAGAAA
>DWAV01002883.1:0-10469 GCA_018231305.1 Noctuana lactifera | reverse complement strand
GTGGTAGGCTAGCGGGGCCGGCGTACGCGCCGCGGTACCCGCGCACGCCACCCACCACACCTGCTACTCCCGCCAAGCCAGCTACGCCGCCTGCCCCGACGCCTATATCGCCATCGCCGCCTCTGCACAATCAATAATAACTTTCGCTTATTTATTGTAAGCATTATTACGATTTAATAATAATTTTTTTTTTTCTTGTGTGTATTCGTGTGTTATTCGTGTGTGTATTGTGTTTACGTGCGGTCATCGTAAGTACACGAAACAGTCGCACACATAGATATTTTTTCCTTTTACACTTTTGGCTGACATGTTGTTCAAAACTATCTGTCTATGCTTGTCAACGTGACAACCCTATGTAGCATATGTTTTTTTTTTACATTTTGTCTCTCTTTACTTTGGCTGGATTATAGTTAGATACATTATTGTGCTGAAGGACATGCTCATGTTGGTTTTGGCCTAAACGAAACTTTTCCGTACCGATAAACTAATATTTATTAGACTCTTCTCGTAAAGAAATCTAAACACAGCGCGCTTTAGACTTGCCAAGTATAGGTAAGTAGGTATATTCAGTCAAAACGGAAATAATTGTGCAGCTTACCTGATGAGAATAGGAGTGGCTCGTTCGGCAATACGATGCGTGGAAGGCGGTCGGTGGGGCAAAGCCGGCGACTGACCGCGTGCGTCCGTCGCCTCAGTGGCACCCACAGCCACCATCGTGCCACCAGGCACGTTGTCCACCAGCCGGCGGACGAACGTCTGATCTCCATCGCCTCCTGTAGCGCCGGATATAATCACCACTGGATCCGCATTCTTCGCTTCGCGTAACGGGGCTCCTATCCGCTCAACCTCCGACGTGCGCTCGGACACTGCGAGCCGCTCCGTCATCACCGTAGTTATAGTAGGAACAGCGGACGCAACGATAGTAGTGTCAAAGGCTCCCGCTAGTTTCGCGCTTATCTCTGATATCATTTTCTTTGGAGGCTTCATGATAGGCGTGGAAGTAGAATGCGGCACTGGTACGGATACCGACTGCGTAATCGCAGCAGAAACTGGGACCGAGATTGGAACCGGAGCCTGAGCAGCGGGCACCGGAGGAGTTGGAGTAAGGGCAGATGTAGTAGAAGCGGGCGAAGGCAGGTGCTCCGCGGTAGGCTCGTGCAACGTTCTGGCAACAACAACATTCTCCGCAAGTTTCGGTACTTTTGCGTCTTTCACTGTGTCATCTTTCTTAGGTGCTTCCTCGTTGCTGTCGACGGACGCGTCTGAGAGACTGCGGTCCCTGGTCCTCTTAGCTCCTCTCGGCGATTTTCTGGTATCTAGACCTTGAATTTTCTCAACTGCAGTAGGTTTAGTGTTTACCTGCCTAGTTGCTCTTTTCTTAATGGGGTCTTTTATGTTTTTCGGTTGAGCTACCGAGCTTTTAATGACATCGTCGATGACTTCATCCACAGTACTCCTTTGGACATCTTTTTCTTGGAGTCTTCTAGATTTTCGCGTATTTGTCGTCGGAGATGCGAAAACCTCCAATTTATCATCTTTGGTAGCCCTTTCAATGTTCTTCGCAATATCCTTCGGCGTTATGCTCAATGTGGAGGTAGGTGTAGCATTAGATTGACCAGAAAGGGGACTTTTAATAGTTAAAATAAGACGAGGTCTATTTTCGGGCTTATTAGTCGCAGACTCATCCCCAGAATCTTCGTGAAAATCGTATACGTCTCCTGGCATATTATTTGCGGTGCTGATCGCAAGATTTTTTATTTTTTTGTCTATTTTAGCTCTTCCTCTTCCACGTTTAGAAGCTCCTGTACCCCTTGTAGGTTTTGAAATCTGTCTAGTTTGAACTCTATCTTGAGCTTTCTCAGTTTTTCTGCCTCTTGCACTACGTCCACCGCGCTTACTTGTTCCTACAGGTTTTTCTGTTAGGAGTTCCTCAGAAATAATATTTTCTGCTGAAAATTCAGATTGAGTTATATCTTTACTTAATTCCGTCTCATCAATGGAAACGTTTTGAATGATTGGTTCAATTAGATTTGACTCCTCTGTATCATTGCTTATAATTACTTCTTTTTCTACATTTAAATCCGAGCTTTCATTACATAATGAGTCTACCTTTTTTATCACAGATTCTATATTCACATCTTTTGCAGACCAAAAGTCATTTTCATCCATATTTTTTACCGCGCGTGTAGAATTATCTAAAAGTTCAATATTGGTTTCTTGAGTCAGTTGTTTTGTTTCTGATGTATTTAAGTCTCTTGTAATTTTATCATCTAGAACGTTTTCTAAGGTTACATTGCTTTTTTCTGTTTTTACACTAGAATCTAATTCTACTGGTACGTCATTGGGAATATCTACATTTTCTTTCATGTGAACAGTAACGGTAAAGTTGTTGCCTGTATTCTCTTTATCAAAAACTAATTCTTCTTGCTTCTTTTCCTCCACTTCTGAATGTTCTTTAATAAATTCGTTTTTACGAGTATCTACACTTTTTCGCCTTTCACTACACTGGGTCAACACTGTAAGGGACTTTCCAACATTTACTTCTAATTTTTTCTCAGGATTGTTTGTAATTTTTATTTCGTTTGTTTTATCTTTAAGTAATTCCTCAAAATCTGTTTCACATTTTGTCGATGGCTCTGATATAGTAGACTTTAAAACATTTTCGTCTTTATCCAGTAACTCTAAAGATTTATCACTCATTTTCTCATTATCCTGCAATGATTGACTGCTTGTAGCAGGAGGAATATTTTCTGTTTGTTCTGTGTCACACTTTTTATTATTTGTTGTGATGATGCCTTTAGGTTGAGATATAGGTGTTTTTAATAAAACGGGAGTCATTACAACTTTTGAAAGACTCGAAGTTGTAATAGCGGCCGTATGCGAAACTTGATTTTGAGCTTTCGTTAGAACTGTGGGATGTTTAATAGTTGCCATTGATAAAACAGACGAAGATAATTTACTCGTATCTAACTGGATAACACTAGTCATAGGTGACGTTGTCAATAATCGCTGTTGGTTCAACGCATGTATAACATTTGTATTTTGTCCTCTATTCACTGTTATTGGTTGTTGCAAGCTACAAACGATTGGCTTTACACAATTTTGAACAATAGGCGCTACCGAATGGTTAACTCCAGCTACGTGAATTATAGGTGGAGATACAAAAGGTACTTGGTTTACCGACTTTTGAACTGGATTTTCTCTTTGGTCAGTTACAGGAGTTTTACTATTGAGCAGTACTTTAGGTAAGGTCGAATTTATTTTTTCAACATGCACAGCTTTCTGCATGGATATAAGTCGATTCTGAGCTAAGACCGTAGCATTTGTGCACGACGGCAATTTCGTTGGCGATAAGATTATTTTAGCACTATCACTTGTGTTGTCAGTGACGTTCTTTATTGTTTCTCCGGGTTTGAAGTCCTTGGCGGCTTGAAGTTTCTGTTGCTGCAATGGAACAGGACTGAGTAAGCCCGGCTTGTTATGTTGGATTAAATTATTCGATCCGAATTGTTTTGAAATAGGAGCCAGAACGGGTGTGACGGGTAGACGGTTAAAATGTATCGGAGATCCTTGGGTCTGAACGAGAACGGAGTTGGGTCTGCCGGGAGACAATAGCGGGCGTGAGGCGTGTGGACTGAGCGGCGGCTGCACGCGTACCACCGTCACTCCGCCACCGACAACTGCTGCTGGTCCACCGACCACCGAAGACGCACCCGCGTGGTTCAAATTCTGCGACGACACGTTCATAACACTTACGCTTGATACTCGTGGAGTTCCCGCCTCACCTTGTGCACTGACTTTTGGACTCTGCACCTTAGGATCACTCCCAACTCTAGGCGATATTACGATTCCTTGAGATTTTTGATACAACATGTGAGGTTCAGGTATTTTAATAGTAGGCGGTTGCATCGTCGAAGCCGGAGGACGGATAATTTGATTGATTACTTGATATGGTGCGCTGACGCGATTTGCGTTAATTATTGGCCTCAGATTGTTGATATGCACGTTCTGATTTTGTGGACTTCTGATTTGAACTATATTAGCTGTTATATGTTTTGGTTTATTTTCATTTGTGTCTTTGCTTGCTGTCGAATTCGTTGGGATAGTTATAACCTGAGATTCAACTACCTTAGGATTTGATAGCGTCCATGATGTGATAACTGGTGTTCCTGTGGACGTTGCGATAGTAGTAAGGTGATGAATTGAATCTCGTTTAATCAAAGGGATTTTTACCTCTTTCTCATTTAATTTAATATTTGTTTCGTTTTCAGGGTTAAGCGAATGAACTAGAGTTGGCTTTGGCTTAGAAATTATATTGTTTGACACCTCACTAGTTTTTGGTATATTCACCTTCGAATTATTATTGAGAGCTTGGTTAGTTGCAATAATATTTATGGGTAGTCTTTCTAAAGCATCTTGAGGTGTTTCTTCCGCTTCTTCAGTGTCTGTATCGATTAACAAAAGGTCATTATCTGAAACTGGTGTATCAGGTTTCATTTCCATTTCACTTGCATTCAAATTTTGTACTGCTTGTCTCATCTCCTCGGCATCTTCTTCTGGAATATTTTCATTCTCTATCGTGACAGTTTCAATTTCAATTTGATGAGAAGGATTATTTTCCACTTCCTCATAGCAATTACCAAATGTATCATCCTTTCCTCCAAAACTTTCGCCCAGCAGTGCAGCGACTGCATCCTCGGTTTCTTCCTGTGAAATGATCGCTCTTGGTTTCTCTTCTAATTTTTTATCAATTTTACATGTAAGGTTGTCAACTTTTTCAGGAGGCTTTTCAGAGTCTTCATCTAAATTTGGTATACTCCGAACTGCATTTTCATTACTATCTTCGCTGCTGACATCTATTTCTATACTTGGAATAGGTATTGACTCTGTGATTGCTGATTCTGTATTTATTACTGGTAAGGGATCTTTGGGCAGTGGTACATCACAGATATTTTGTACAATGTTTTCAAAAGGAGGTGGCATTGGTATGTCATGTACTTCAATACACTTAGTTTCCTCATAATCACTCAGCTTATCATCTATGATCATGACATCAGGGGTGTCATCAACATTACTATCTTCTTTACTGTCATTTGATTGGATAAGAGAGGGGCTCTCTGTTAATCGAGGCAAACACGGTGATTGCAATAAAGAGTTATTGGTCTTATCCGTGTGATCTTTTATTTGTTCATCATTTGGTAGCGGTATATCAAGTAACATAGTATTTGTTACAATTTGCAGATCCCTTTCACAATCATAAGTATCAAATTTTTCCAAAATAATATCTTTATCATTGTGATAAGAGTGGTTATGGTCTTTCCGATGTTGTCGGTCCTCTTTATTTCTCTTCTTTTTCTTTTTCCGCTCTTTTTCCCTGCTTTCCTTTTTTAATCTATCTCCATGCTTATCCAAAATTGTATCAGACTTAATGTGATCAACGAAGTGTCCATCACTATGATTAGTTTTAGAAAGGTTTTCAATAATAGTTTCGACGCTTATACGAGTCTCGCTAGCTGGTGTATCAGAAAACAATCTAGCTTCAATAGCTTTGCTTACGGCATCAACATCTAGACTATTATCATCCTCCCTCGAAAAATATCGCTTTTCTTTTCGTTTTTTCTCTTTTCTTCGTTTTAAATCCTCCTTATATTTAATATCGTCATTACTTTGGTTTAATTTATCAATACTTACACTAAGCATTGGTTCATAATTATGGGACATTAACTCTAATTTACTGCTTTGCAAATTGTTAGTCTCTTTGTCCGATTCATCAGAGAGAGGCCCAAATATGTCTTCCATTTTCCCTTCTTTTTTGATGTTATTTGGCGAAATCTCTGGACAACCATCTGATGAATGGACAGGAGATTTTTTGTCCCTTTTAAATTTGGCTCTGTCATCGCGTGTATCATCTGCATCAATACTTTCACGAGTTTTTTCTTTCCGTTTCTCTTTTTTATTGCTATGTCTCCTATTTTTCTCGGAGTACTTCAATTTATTTTCTACATCATTAACGTCACTATTAGCATCAATTTTAAACTCTTCATCTGAATACGAAAACTTATGTTTTTTCTGTTTCTTTTTATGCCTTTTCCGTTGTTCGTTTGAGTTTCTATTAGAAGAAATAGATTCAGTTTCTGAAGAAATATCATTAGATGTGGTTTTCGAAAAAGCAACTTTGTAATCATTTACAATTTCAAAGTTAGATTTAACTTTACAGTCATCACTATCGCTTTTTCCAAATAAGTTTAATATTGAAGTCCTCTTTATCTTGTCATTGTCACAAGACTCCTTAGGGTTTATTTCACTATCCTTACCTTTAGACAAATTTGATTCTGAATCTGACATGATTTCTCTTTTTATTTTATTTATAAAAATGGGGCTTCTACTAGAATTCCTTTTAGTGACGTCGTCGTCTGATGTGTCGGACATAATTCGAGATCGCGAGTTTTTACGTGATAATTTATTTCTAGAATCATCATCATTACTTTGGGCACTAAAATAGTCAGTATTGCACTTTTGATGATCGCAGTCAATACTCGGCATGTGAGACCTGTCGCGTTTTTTATTATTAATCACAATTTGATCATCTTCCGACGAACTGTCTATAGATGTCTTGCGAGATTTACGTCTGTCATGCTCTGAATCACTGTCTTCATCCCAACTAGATCGTTTCTTCTCCTCGCGTTTAGCTCTACTTTGTTTTAATTGACTGAATTTCGCTTTTATTTTTTCTTGCCTCTTTTCTTCTTCTTGTTTTTGCATATTTTTGCATGAACGCGCTTTAACTTTATCATACATGGATATGTAAGTTGGGCCATCGTCGACAATATCAAATATAGAGTGTTTCTTTGGTTCATCGGAATCAGATGTATCAGAGCTCTGAGTTTGCTTTGTACGGTTCTTGCGCTTGTTCTGATCTATCTTCTCATCCTTGCTTTTTCTATCCGTAGACATGCGCTTTTCACGTACAAGCTCTTTTTTCTTTTCATCAATTTTGTGTTTTTTATCTTCTTTCAGTTTATTAATTATTTCTGCTTGTTGCAATGCATCTTGTTGCATTTGAAGCTCTTGAATTTGTTGTAACTGTTGTATGCGTTTCTTTTCTTTCATTTCTTTTCTCATTGCTTTTTGTTTTTCATCTTCTTCACTGGAACGCAACTCTAATGTGGCAAGAAAATCAAAATCATTTTGCAGCTCTTCATTTTGCATTCCGGATAGGTTAGACAGTGGTTCCATGGTGTCGTCTTTAGGATTTTTATTGACAATCTTTGCTTTATCGATTATTTCTTTAGTGTCAGTATCTTTAAGTTGCGAAAATGTGTCATCTGGAGGCTTCACTTGATTTTTCTTATCATCTTTCGTTTTACTTTCAATTATTTTGGCAAAATGACCCTTATTAAATTTTGTAGTTTTATGTCTCTCCGTACTTCGTGAATCTTTTGAATCTCTTCGTTCAGGACATTTGATATCATTTCTACTTTTCTTATTATCATCGTTTAAACAATCAAGATTGTCATGTGAAGACATTCTTCTTTTATGGCCAATATTAGGTGGTAGACTAGAACATGAATTTAAGCGTTCTTTTCTTTTAGAATCTACTCCAGATGAATCAAAAGAATAATGCCTTTGTTTTTCCATATTCTCAGCTTTATGTTTTTGTGTCACAACGCTTTCAAGATTACAATCAATCTTAGTTTTATAGAAATGATCTATATCTTTTTCTTCTTTGTTTTCTACTTTATTCTTTGACTTAAATTCAAATTTTATAGATTCACTTGTAATAATTTTGGTACCTGCATCAAGTTCATGTTTGTTACCAGTTTCATTACACAGGTGATTTTTTGCTCGTGTATCATCTTTAACGTCATTACTGTCAGAATCACGTAATTTAGTCGAATCATGTGAAGTTCTTGATGCCGAAGAGTCAGTGGAATCCTTCCGGCAAAGTTCTCTAGATGATTCGTCTTTAGAGGATTTTCGGCTTTTAATGGAGTCTGCATCCTTTTTAATATCACGCTTTGCATCGTTTTTAGATCGTTCATGTTTATGTTTTTCGTCCTTTTTGGTCTTATTAGAAGAGTCTGTATCTGCATTATGCTTAGATCTATCTTTTTCATGTCTATCTTTCCTGTGATTTTCATGGCGCAATGATTTTTCATCGACATGTTTAAATTTATCACAATCTCTTTGTTTATCATCGGCCTTTTCTATATCTTTTTCTACTTTCTTATTATTTTTATCGAAGTTTAGTTTATGGAAACTTAATTCTTCCTTGGATTTCTTTTCTTTGTCGTTCTTTTCAATTTTATTAATCTTTTTTGCCTTATCCTTCTCGTTGTCATGTTTTTCTTTTTCCACTTTCTCTTTGCTTTGCTTTGCCTTATCACGTTCATTTTTGGAACCATCGTCCTGCTTTATTTCATTTTCGGCAACTTTATTATCAACGTTGAAAAAAAAATTATTAACAAGTTTTATTTTATCATGCGAACTTTCAACATCAATATTCTCTTTTTCTAATTTATCCTTTAGAATTGATTCTACGTTAATGTCGTTATGCTGATCTTTACCACTCTTTTCATGATGATTTACTTCTTCATGCTTTTTCTCTTCATCATGCTTTTCTTTATTATTCTTCACTTCTTCATTATGCTTTACTTCTTGATGCTTTATTTCATTAGTTAGCTCGGGCATTTTGTTGAGATCGATATTTGAATTCAAAAGGTTAGATGCATTGCGATGAAAAGATAGAATTTCTTCATCAATGTTATTCGGAATAGAACTATCTGGGAATATTTCATTTTTAGTTCGGTTATTAATTTCCTCTGGTGTAATTTCTACCAAAGTTTTTGATTGTATATTATCCTTATTATGTCCAATATCCGAACTACATTTGCTTTGAAAAAAATTTGAATTGATTATTGTAGTTTTTTCTAAATGAATTCCCTTGTCTTGTTTATTACTTTGGTTACAAGATATTTTTACTTTTTCAGTTATTTCTAAATCTAATTTAGACACATCACTAAGTTCCGAAAAAGGTAAGCAGTTTTTATAAACATCAGAAATTGTTTTACTTACAAATTCAGAGGTAGGTACTTTGTCAGCTATACATACTTTATCAATGTTCTGCGATTTATCTATGGAGTCTAACAGAGGATGGGTATTATTACCAGTTTGGTCTCTTAAAGCTTCCAACATCTCTCCTGTATCTATACAGTTAAAAACCTTTTCATCATCTTTCCCATAACATGAGTTGCGTCGCCGTCGTCCAATTTCTTTTCTCGTAGATTCCTTATCCATATCCGACCGGTCTCTTTCAACAGTTTGGATGGACCTTGATTCACAGATGTCCGATATCAGAGCGTCTACCGACGGTGTCCTTGGGCGGACACGGGGCTCTATTCTATAATCTGCCTCGTTAACCTTAAGCAGCCTTTCTGGCTGAGCGGGCCGCTCGGGTCTATCAATGCGAGCTAACCGTGGATCAACAGGCCGGTCTGAGCGTTCCACACGTTCGGCTCGCTCGACGCGTTCGGAGTCGGCGTCGGGCTCGGACGGTGCGTGCGACGGAAAGGGGTACCTGAGGGCGCGCGGCACCGGCGCCGAACCCCGCGCGCGAGGACTACCGTTGGGACTAGGTACTCGCACAGCGCCCTCTAACCGTTCCGAGTCCTCGTCGAAAACGGAACGCTTCGCGAGCAACGATCGGACTACCTCAGAAGGTTTCACCTCATTGATGTCAACTTCGAGCAACCGATGTCGGAGTCGCACTCGTTCTGGCGCTTCGGCGGGGGCCCGTGAGCATCCGCTCCACTTTTCATACTTTTCGTCCAGAGAGCGAATACGCTCCTCGAGAGAAGGCGAATGAGGCGCGGATCCGCCACTGGATGAGGAGGCGGAGGGCGGTCTGGGTGGAGAATCCGGCGCCGGCGCGGGTGGTGGCGGGTGTCGGGGTGCGGGTGGTGCGGAGCGCAACAGCTGCACGGCGAACTTAGGCAGTGGCAGGCTCATGGGCAAAGGCGGACGGTCGCGCGGCGGACGACGCGGCTCGGAGGGCGGCGCGTGGAGCGTGTGAGGCGTGTGCGGCGCGTGAACCGCGTGCGGCGCGATGGGGGGGTGCGGCGCGTCAGGCTCGTCGCGCAGTGGGGTGCCGGCACGCGAGCCGGACCCGTCGCGGCGTCGTCGGTGTCGGCGTCGCGCTGCGTGTCTTTCACCGCGCGACCCGGACCGAGAACGCCGAGACGTACCACCGACACTCCGATGACGTTCCTACAATAGTAATTATATATTATAGTTTCTGTAACGAGTAATATGTGAATAAAAATAATTTAACAAATAGAATGTATTGCGTTTATTACCTTGTTATTTACTTATTTATTATTAGCTATTTGTTATGGGGGCGTCCATAAATTACGTGAGGTGTTTTTTTTAATTTTCTGCCCCTCCCTCCCTCCCTGGTGAGATGTCGTGAG
>DWAV01002882.1:0-10470 GCA_018231305.1 Noctuana lactifera | reverse complement strand
AACATCATTGTGAATAATTTATTTTGTAGGTGGTAAAGCTTACAGAGTTCACCCGGGGAGATATCACCGCTGCCCTCATTACCCGGCGTAAAGCAAGCCTTGTGTTTCGGTTGGGGAGGGTTGTTGCCGGACACACTACCTTTATTTGAGGCGATTATCTCAGTTCTCATGAGTAGCAAAGCATGATCTATGACTATATACTATCTACGTATGATCTCAGATAGTACTTCTCTCTTGTTTAAGGTTGGACGTGGATGTCCATGGGTTGCAGTGACTTCTTAACATCAGGTGGCCTGCATCCTCGTTTAGTACTTAAACGTTAAAAAAAATTGTCAAACTTACCTGGCACTCATAGGTTCCGTTGTCCCTTTTCTGAACGAATTTGATTTGTAGAGTCCAGTCTTCAGATCCTTCGCCATGCAAGACCTGAAAAGTTAAAAGTCTTGTTAAGTATCTCATTACACTATGATGTGCGCTGATGATCTCCCTTTATTCTTTTAAAAGGTGGACGGTGAAACCTCTTCAGTGGCCTACCTCAGCACAGTAAGAGGACTCCAGGATCTTCGGAGGAACACACCGGAGTCATTTAATTATCTCCCTCCCTAAGCTATTGCTACTATAACGAATACTATAGATAGACTATTAAAGAGGTCAGTCATACATCGGTGACCTCATTGATTCTATCATTCTACCTTACAATCAATACAGTAGTTAGCTAGCTAATTATACGCGTTTAAGTTCATCTAATTAGCGTGTAAAACATTATTTTCATAATCGCTAAGTAGTAAATTGTCGCGAATGGCTCACCGCAAAATTAACGCTCCACTGCTGACGAATATGGCGCCCTGCGTCGCATTTGTGGCACGATTTAGTCGAACATTTATCGAATTACGTGTGTGTAGTTAGCTAACTATGTGTAAACAGCTGTAACCTATAGTAGTAGGAGTACACACACACACACATAAAGTAGCAGCACATATATGGTACACGCGATACTGGATATTTGTATGTCCGAGTAGAACGGCGTTCATTTAAGTGTCGAATATGGATGTTGACATCATTTGACACATACCTACTATTGGCAACACAGTGATGTCAGTGTCAGTGTTGGTTTGGCGCGTTTTTGAAGAAAGTTGTCCTGACAGGATTGACTTTGACAGAAGAAGGATATATTAAATATGGCGGATAGCCTACTTTACTTTATATTATGATAATAAAACCCAGTCGCTTTTGTATTGTAAATATTGTAATACTAAGTCTAAAGCTAATAGTTAACACTACATTTAAACATTTAGTCTAGTCTGTTTTAAACATTATCCATTAAAAAAGGCGTTAATAAGCGCACATACATAAAACGGTACAGATCATAACAACACTCCAAAAGGAAAAGTGTATGCTCCAGGCCTTCGCCGGTTGTGGGGAGAGGCCTGTGCCCAGCAGTGGGACATAAAAAGGGTTGAAGGCAAAGAGAAGGGAGAAGGCAAAAAACTCTACTCACAGCTGCTGGGCTTTGACGTTTAAAAGTATAAAAACAATTACTAAGGCGGATGGATTTTGGTAGGTACATAATACTCGTATATAATTATAATTATGTGAGTTAAACCATTTCTGCTTATGAAAACGTGATTCACCAGGACCATTTAAGGATAAGAATGCGAAGACTATCAATAGTTCATATAGAATTTATATTGGGTTTGGTATCGCTACAACTTAGCCTTTTTAATCTGTAAGTTTAATAATTCCATAGATTCTAAATGCACATAAAATGCGGCGATCGCTGCAATCTATTATGATGTTCTAAAACGGCACCCGAAATGGCGATTGTGGTATTCAGATCAGGAATACAAATGAATTACATGTGCTTAGTATGCACGTTTGTAGTGTAACAGTCGATTGTACGTTTTGCAATGCGGGCATTCGATAGAAGTGGTGGGTTTGAAATCATTTGACAGTTTTTAAATATTACTTTACGAGTATTGTTAGCAATCAGTAGTGATAAAAAGCAGAACTTTATAAGTCTAAACTTATTTGTTTGACAATCCACTAAAAGAGGACACTATTAACAGCAATTTCGTGTCTTTCATATTTTAAAGAGTAAGTACATAACACCAAGTTACGAATATAAAAACACACGACAAATAGTCGGAGAACCGATTTTTGTCCGAGCACAGACTATCGCCACGCTCTGTGCGCATTTATTTATAAGTAATAAAAATTATTGTTCATTTTAATATGCGAGTCTTTTGTCATCAGCATAAATTGACCCAAGAGCTAGGCTCCACTCAAGAAATGGGAAAATATCATATGCCAACAACAATATGTAGGAACATGATAGATTCTGAAGGCAGATGAACCCTCCCCCCACCATCCCCTAGCCCCCGTTACCGCCCTAAGGTTATGTTTTTATGTAAAATAGCTTACGAGTATTTTTAACGAACCGAACTGCATTGACCAATTATTAAGCGATAAAATTCTGTTACAAAGCCACAGCAAAATGTTTTACTACATTTTTACTGTAGTTCTTGTTAAAACCCATAAAAAGTTAGTAATGGGTATGCAACAGTAATATCCAGCTCAGTTGGTAGGCTTTAATTAAATTTTAAATGTTTCTCAAAACGTGGCTCGGGGTTGTTTAAATTTTCACCAGTTTTTCTCCGCTCTGGGTTCGTTGGACTAACACATAAAGTATTCAAATGGCTTTTCATGCGCGATTTTTTAATTGCCGCCGTTGATTTATATTTGTTGCTTAGTTCCATAGTTTGCAGGATTTATTGGACGCTTCTGTGTACAAAACTCGGTGAATTGTGTTCATTGTAACCGATTTTGAAAGGTAGGCTACTAGAGTTTTGTTTTCATGTTCATAGATCAATCGATCTGGACAGAGCTTGGATGTAAATGAATGCTCTAAGAGACAGTGCGCTAAATACGTGAGGTAAATCCCCCGTTGTTAATGTTTAATGGTTACTATTATTATTTATTTATTTAATTTATCACGTTCTATTTTTATTTTACACGGCTTGGTAATAATAATATGATTTAAATTGTTAATTTTGAATAATAATTTCACATAATTTATTTTAAAATTGAATGCATGCCCTGTAGTTAATTACAGAGGAATTAATGTTTTAACGTAATTGCAACAGACTTTTTCATATAAGTTAAAAATAAAATATTAGTACTGTTTATTTTTCCGAAATACGGAATATAATGTATTTAATGCAAATTACTCCCTTTTTTATGTGGAGGGGGGAGAAGTGAGGGGGTTAAAAGCTAAATTTGATTGCTATATAGGTGTTGATTGATTGTATTTTATGTTTATTAAAGAGGTAGTGATTCATAATTGTGATGAACTTATGATGTCATGCACTTGAACGAGAAATGTTATCTGAGAGAAATCTGTGAGTAAATTTGTACCCAGCAAGATAACAGTAAAACAATGGTAATATTCGACTCTACAAGCGAATACGTCTTAACTTTAGCCACGCTACGTAAGCAAAAGTAGGCAGTTGGAACGCGTATTTTTTGCAAATGGAGACTTTTCTTTTCCCTCTATTCTCCCGGAGCAATTTTCACTTTATAACCAACATTATCGTGTTCTTCCTGTCAAATAATGAAGGAAGCGATAAAAAAGGGGCTGTCGCGATAAGGGACGCTCTAACAGGATAGTGATGACAGTGAAATTAATTTTCCCCGCATAAAATATTAAGGAAAGTTGTCGTAATTTGCATGGTGCTGGATGCCTTTATCAGCTTTACGGAAGGCAGTTGTGTAATGTGATCTATATTTTTTTTTTGCGTTCAAGAAAATGCTTTTGTGGTCTTTTAGTGGTTTGTGCAAAAAATATGGATTACTAGCTGTGCCACGCGGTTTCACGCGTTATGAATAATAGCGTAATGCTTGATATAACCTTCCTCATGAATGTAGCTATCATATTGAAAAAGAATTTTTCAAATCGGTGCAGTAGTTTCGGAGCATAATCAATACAAACAAACAAACAATCAAATCTTTCCTCTAATCCTCTAATTCCTCTAATTATTCTAATATTATTATAGATAAAGGTTTTTTTCGGACATTGAATGTTAATGAACGGTACATATCTGGTACACGGAATATAGGAGTACTCTACATTACATACATTTAATAGTACATTGGCTGTCATAGACTAATATTGTCTGTCACAAAAGGCACAAATAACAAGAGAGGGGATGGTACAATATCTAAGACTAAAAGCTAATCCTTTCCCTAAACTAAACGTATCCGTAAACGTAATTAATTCCAAAAAATTACGACTAGACATCGTGTCCCTTAACAAAGTAGAATAACCCACAAAGTAAGTAAAGCTATTGTTCAGTAATAAATTGTTTAGGCTAATGGACTAACCCGTACTGCGTTGTAGGCTTTGCATGAATCCTAAACACAAAGATAAGATTTCGAGTTAGGTATTTGAAGTTAGGTTAGGTTTGCATGCAAGCGATTAGTCTTTAGAAGCAAACCCAAGATTACATTAAACGAAATTTTACCAACTTCAAGTCCAATGTCGACGAACTTCAAGTAGAATGAAATAAACCTAACGGTAACTGCTTTTTTATATATTTTTTTAACCTTTAAAAGCTTAAAACTTTTAAAAACTTTTGAAGTCGGCTTAAAGGGAGTTTCGTTTTGGTATTTCACGACGATTGATACAGAAGTCGGCGGAAAGTGTATATAAATAGTTACATTTTTATGACCACTACTGGGACCCTCTCCATACAACCAGTGAAGTCCTAAAGCATAATCCACCACGCTACTCCAATGCGGATTGGTGAAGAATAAATGTAAACACTTTAAAATATAAAAATCTTAATTCTTGAATTAAGTAGGTACATTTTACATAACATAATGCGGTTATATACAATCGCGTCACTACTGCGAGTAAACTGAAACACGAAAGAAGAACACTGACCTTTATTAACGCACGTTAATAGAGAGCCTTGAACCCACGATTTATACCGTCCCACACACCCACTATCGGCAAAGCCACTGCATTAAAACTATCTCCCGAGCATTATTATCATAATACGGAAGATTTAGGGATACTTAAAAATAATAAAAGTCGGTGTGGCGCAGCTCTCTCGGCTGATTTGATTTATAGGTCACAGAGGGCGCCCCGGGAACGTTAGTCAAGCGGATCAGGTGACACTGAGATATAGATAGACCTATATAATTCTCATAGCATGGCCAAGTTACGTAAGTAGGTAATGTGCCAATCTATCTAAGTGGGTGTATTTGTAACATGTCCGTGCTGTCCATCCATATTATTGTATGTATTTGTATACCAGGTGTAATCGTTAAGGCACAGGCGATTATTTCGTAACTATTACAGATATCAAAAAAGCTTTTAACTGATATCGAAAGTACTTTACCTAATGAGTAAAATGACAGTAACTTTTTAAAAATAAAACGAGATGTATCCAAAAACTTTACAATAAGCACTCCCGGTTTTTTCTTCCGGCCTTCCTTAGCTAAAAGGGCGCCTAAAGCCAATGTACCGTATTACTTAACGTTCTTTCAGTGTATATAATATCCATTCGTCAATTCAGTGTATCCATATATCTAACCTTCAGTCTGGGGAAAGGCCTAGTTGAACTCCATCCGGTCCTGGTAAGCAGTTATGCTACCTTCCCGAACACAAGAATTGGCATCATAACGCGACGGATTATGAGGACAGCGGTGGTACCATCCCGAGTTAACTATGCTAGTTCTACCACTTATGTAAAAAGTTGCGACACTAATTATAACTTACCTGAAACCTCTCATCATTAGTGTACGTAAACTTTCCGGAGCTGAGGATGTGCCAATCTCGTTTCCTGATCCAGGACACTTGCTGTGAAACAGTGAAATTTTAATTAGCTTAGTTATGAAAAGTATGTTCATGGGGGAAGTGCTGGTAAGTGTGTATAACGCTTCACACTCACAGCCCCACATTAGGATTCCCTGTATCGTGGGTGCCATGGAAAAATACAAACACCCAGACCGAGAACAGAAAAATATATTCATCATTTAAATTTCTGCCCTCCGGGGATCGAACCCGGGACACTTCGAATGGTGGACTGGCGTAATAACCACTACACCATGCAGGTCGGTATGTAATGTTATATATTATATATTATTATTATGTACCTATATGATGTTTACAGGGTTAGCGCTAACCACTATTACATTATTGGGTTTGCATATGTGCAAAACATCTCAGATAAATTAAATGTATGTGCATACCCTTGCTAATATTGCAAGCCATCTTCCAAGTTAAGCAACTTTGGATCATTCGGTCGCAGTTGGTAATCGGATGGGTGACCGATAGTAGCGCATTTCATGCATGCTTACATGCTCGCGAATGTCAAACCGTCTATCTCAGTTGTTGTTGATAGATTAGTTCATAAATGAAGCCAGATTTGCGGAAAACATAAGGGCGGTTCGACAATATCAGACACGGAATGGCCCCTAACTTGTATCTCCACCAAGCTGCTCCAATGCAGTTAGCAAGCCTTCTCAGTTCTGAGGAGACCCATTGGGCTCTCTTGGGTTGGGATTGCCCAATATTGGGCTATCAAAAAGATTGCAGGTCTGAAGGCAATGCAGGCATGTGTACATATTACACTGTTTTGGTCTCGCTTCGTGGTAGACTTCGATGTTCTTGAACAATAAATTCTTCTTGGCTATAAACTTACCCCTCGTTCGCTCAGATGCCCGACAAGGCAATGTAGATAAGCTGTTCCACCTAGCTGAGCAGTTATATTGCTGACTGAATTGTTAGCAGTCACGTCTGCTAAGGGCTGCTGAACACCGCCGCGCCAGCCTCGCGCCCTTGACGTGCCGTGGTGACCTGGAAGCCAAGAAGTTTGCATTTTATCAAGAGTGACAATGGTGGCAAAGCCGGCCGTAGAAGTCGGTACCATGTATATTTATAACTAGCTATGCCCCCCGGTTTCACCCGCGTTAAGAATTGTAACGTAACGTTTGATAGTCTATAGCCTTCCTCGATAAATGGACTGTCTTATACTAAAAGAATATTTTCAAATTGGTCCATTAGTTCCTGAGATTAGCGCGTTCAAACAAACAACCAAACATACAAACTTCAGCTTTAGTATTAGTATAGATACGAGTATATTACAATAATAATAATTTAACTCCTTTTTTACAATATGTGTGTGTGTGTGCGTGTATTTTATGTATGTATGTTCAATTGTATGTACCAATAATAATATGAGTACTCGAAACTTTTTTATGCAGCCAATATTCATATGTTCATATACAAGTAGGAAAACGAATATTTTTTGATAGAAAACCGATGCTAATTAAAATTTTCCTTTTCAAAATAACCGTTCCAACTTTAAATGTCAAAACACGTACACGCAGCAATGCACGAAACTTTATAAAATATTTCTCACTAGTTTTTATTATTTTTACCAGTTGCCAGGTTGAACTAGATCGTTAACAAGCCGGTAAAAAAAATATGGTGGTCCACAAAAGGTCTGTTGGTGAGGGAATTCAATTTGAAGTTGAAAATACAGGAAATTTACCCGTTCACGTTTCTATTGTCTACTTTTAGTTAAAGTCAACAATATATGAACATTATGAAATTGTTATTGCATTTATACTCGTAATTTGGGTATTAATACACTTCGACTTTTTACTCGTATGCACTGACATAATCGGTGATGCAATTGCAATAGAACAGCTCGTCATAATGTGAAACTTGAATTAAAATTTTCATTATTAAAGTATTATCAAAATCGGTTCATAAACGACGGAGATATCAAAATACCTACATAAAAAAGGCTTCGCAACCATTCGAATAATTCTCTCTACACAGCTGCATACCGAACTTTATACCCATGAGCTAAAACTATTAAGCACACACAATTACAAAAGCATGAAAGTTCAATAACTAGTTGAAACGAACAAATATATCCATGCATAGCAGAAATTCCGTTCACAATACTATCTCGTTTGTTCCCGGTGAAATTTTGGAGTTAATCTTTTTCGGTTCGTTAACGGTTGAAAGGGCAAAAATTTGTAAAATGTTTCGATAGGATAACAGAACTGTCTAACTATTCTGTATGAATAGGTAATAATTATTGCAGTGTTCCTTTGAACGATTATTTGTGCTTTTGTAGACGACCAAATTGTGTATGGCAAATGTAACAAAACGTGTCATTTTTTATTGAAGAAATATTTTTTTTGTTTTAAACGGGTACTGGCAGGTAATACCATTAGGCATTTAGTATGCCCTGTTACACCTTACAATAAGGTGCTCTGTACGTTAAAATTACAGTAAATCAATGTCATAGATACCATAATAATTAATGTATTAGTAAATTAATGCATTCAGGATTGAATTAATTCAAGAATGTATCTAATATAGTAAATACCACTAGCGCATTAGGACACAACCTGTTATGCTAGTATATATTATGAATAAATAAATAAAATAAATAAATAAAAATAAGAGATGAAATAAAATATTATTATACTGAAATAAAAAAAAATCCCTATCAATATTGTAGGGAACAGTGACAAAGAAACTTGTATTAAAGAAAATAGCGTTAAAAATTTTTGATCGTACTTCTTTAATTGATTCTTTATATAGAGTCGTCGTTTTATTTAATTTATTTTCACTTTTTATGTTCGTCTTAATTCTTTAAAGATATACAAAGTAGACTGTATTATAATGTAGTGTATTGTATGTGTCTTCTACTCACGTATATCTCCGGTGGAGGAAGTGAAAAGAGGCAACATGCAGAAGACTGCTGCGGCGAGTGACATGCCCATCCCGCCAGCCACGCCCCATTTCATCTGCAACAACATACAAATATCTTTAAGTACTAATAAAGGTTTAAAAACTATTTAGTAACACATATTATGTCTGTGTGAGGCAACTGTACTTATTCATAACCACCCTTTTTTATGCAATCCTTTTTATGTCCCACTGCTGGGCAAGGGTCTCTCCCCAGAATCTGGGAAGGCCTCTATCACGCTGCTCCAATGCAGGTTGGTGGTGGTATAGGTTAGACAACCCGTGTCGAATGTTGTCAAACCGCCCGAAGGGCCTGCGACCAGGTTAACGACTGTTATCTATCGATAACAACCGGGACCGACTGTCTGAATTGATGTTTGTGAATTAATAAGGATTAATAGTTACCTATGTGACTTAATAATAGGTGAACTATATACAGAACTTGTTTAGCGGGAAACCGCTGGATCCACAGGGCACAGGGCCGGGCGGAGCGTTGCCACTTAGGGAAGGCCTATGTCCAACAGTGGACCTCCAAAGTCTGATGGATGGATGGATGGATAAACAGAACAAAACACAGTAAAATGTAGAAATCAAAGGAATGTTTATGGCTAAGGAATCGATCTTTCAGATGACCTTTAGACTAAGGGAGCTTGGAAACGATAAATTGCGTCGAACTCTATCAAAAATATAATAAACCCATTATGCAAACACATAACAGTGTTCAAAGAAGTTTGAAAGCAAACAAGCCGACCTTCGATGGCTTCCGCTTAAATATCTGAAGGAAGAAAATATTTTTCCATTTTATTCGGTTTCCTGCGAATAATTCATTCTTCAACTTGTTTACATAAATACGTTTTTGTCAAACGCTAAAAGGAAAGTATGCGTGTTTGGTTAAGAAATTCTATCGCCACATTTCGTAAAATAATAGATCATAATATAAGAATTGTTTGTAATAATAGTGACGGCCAGCGTTAAGACAACGTTGCAAGCGCAATTTCATTTAAATTTTTTTGATTTTAAATAGCCCCTTACACACACCTAGCTTTTTTAGTAAAAATACCAATATATTTTGTTCATTTGTGATTACCACCATAACCACAATTTGAAGGGATACGAAGGCAAACAAAGCAGCTGGATGGGAACAAAAACAATTTTTTATCTGCGCGGAGAAAACGACTCGCTTTTGGCCAAGTTTTTTGCTGAACAAAATGTTGTCCCGATTCCGTGAAACTGATTGCTACAGCGCACTGCCAATCCCTCTGGAATCAACTGGGAAACCTCGTATCACCGACCTACAAACCGAGAAACCATTCACCAGGATCCCAGGTGGTAATGTGGTATAGTCTTGCTAGTGAGAAATGTGCGCCAGTTAATGAATAAGTCTGACGCGGCTATTAAATATGGTAGTTAATCGGCGGTATAACTTAAATAGAAATATAACGTAGTCTCAGTTGTCTTCTTGTGTGTAGATAATTCTAATTTCTTAAACAAATTATGTAAATCGGCAGTGTGGAAATTGTGCAACCTTTGGACACGTTGTGTGCAACCTTTGGACAACAGGGCGTGCGACACGTGGTAAAAGGGAAGTAAAGGCCTTGCCTTCAACCTTTTTTTATGCCCACTGCTGGGCACGGGTCTCTCCCCACAACCGGGGAAGGCCTGGAGCGTACTCCACCACGCTGCTCCAATGCGGA
>DWAV01002881.1:0-10471 GCA_018231305.1 Noctuana lactifera | reverse complement strand
TTTACACTAAACATAAGCTAGTAATATGGTAATATAATATGACAATGGCCGCCATGAGCATTCCGACAGGAGAGGAGCAGGGGAGGACAGCTGCCAAACTGTCATGTTTTTGCATATTGTTGGCACAGAGTATGTTTACCTTTTTTATAGACCGTGGCTGTTTTCTGATTTGACCCCTTGGCTCAAAACCTGGGATTCTACCTCCCCTGGATGAACCCTGGGTACGACCATGATGCCAGCCCTCTCATAGCCTTTGCCAGAGGGTTCGCTTAGCTAAAAGTAAGAAGGAAGATAAGGTACAACCTACTCAAATTCAGTCTCACAAAAGCATTATGTCTTCGTGTTCTTTGAACATCATTTAGTACCCATTTTTTTAACTAAAACAACAGACAAGATTTTATTCACATAAAAATATTCTAATTAATTTCCTTAAAAAATTTAACAAGTCAAGTCGAGTACTATAAGACCATAAAACAATACAACTAACCTTTAGATGTTTAGATTACCGGTGGAAGTTCTAAAGACCGTTTTTAGAAAGTATGTGGGCAGATACAAAAACTTTACAAAGTCACTTAGAGCTTCATTCGTAATTTCACCTTTTTAAAACAAAAAACGAAGAATAAAAGTAATAAGACAAAATATTGAATGTAGAAAACTTTGCAACTAACTCGACTCTGGTCCATAATGAAAAGCAAACTTGTTTTGTTAAAGCACTTAATTTTAGTTTTGTTTAGTTTGCACGTTTCAATTAAGTACAACTCGTTACGCAAAAATAATTATCGAAATGCATTAATAAATTATGACTGGTTTCGACTTGGTGTTACTGTTGGTTGGTTTAATGTTTTTCAGGTCAATGCATCTAACGAGTGCCAATTGAAGACAAAGGTTATGTAGGTACTGTAATGGGCGTGAACTATGCATTACACAATCAAATGAATTGGCAACTCAAGCTAAAAAAGAACGACAGATAACAAGAAAGGCAGATAGCAAAGTTACAGGGGTTTAAAATGTTCCTCTAATTACATTTTTCAATAATTAGCATTTAAATCAACAACAATAGAATTAGCTGTCAAAATACAGATAAGAAAGAGAACTCGGCAGAATCAACTTTAAAACTCAATTTTGAACACCGATGAATATTTATCTGTATTATCCAGTAATTGAAGAAAGCAGACACCAAACAGAATGTTAGATTAATTCGACAAGCACTTAAAGGACACCGAAATAGCGTTGCTTGGCCCCGAGACGTTGTCGTAGTAAACTTTTAATTAATTTCCCGGGTTTTAATTAAAGATCGCGAACTGAGAGACCTCTCGGGTCAAAAAGATGAGCGTGTCATTTGAATGACGATGTGACCAATCCTTAAATATATTAGTTTTTAACACTGAGTTAGTATTATCACTAGAAAGAACCACACAAAACAGGGTTTTGAGTGCATGCATCTTATTGTCTATTAAGTCTATTTACGTCAATATGAGTGAGACTCGTCTGGCTTGCAGGCGCGCGCCCGGAACTGCTGTCACACGTACATACACATTTATTACAATTTTTTATAGACTATGTACCTATTCTATATAAAACGTTAATACATAAAACCTGAATGGTTATATCTATACCGTATAACCATTGATCGTGGAATCCTGAAACTTGAAGGTTGTGTTCTTTGACGCAGGCATCTGATAAGAACGGATTTTCCAAAAATTGATATCTAAGCCGACGATATTAATAAGGTTACATAAAGGGAAGACAGATCTTTCCACGCATACCTACACTTATATTAAAGTATGTACCATTTTACCAATTTACCTGTTTGGTTATGACGATGACGAACAGTATATAGGCGTTGAGAAGTAATCCGATGGCGGAGATGACAGTGACGGCGACGCTTAACGCGAGCGTCACCGCGGCTTCCTCCCCACGTGCTTCCGTCCCGTTCACCTCCATTGAACAGCCTATCTGTGTCCCTTTCTGCCCTCAGCCCACCCAGGCCACGATGGCGAAAATCCGTTCATTTTCCACAAGTATGTCATCTCACAGCTGCCGCGGCGTTCCATCGCATCATGGCTTGGGATCTGAAAAGAAAAATTATCTCAATATATTTTAGGCATGTCATTGTCATAATATTTGTCTATAATCTAACTCATCTGCCGAAAGTTTGTGAACTGTACCACAAACTATTTATAAATTATTACATTTTTTAAAAAAACTTAAATGTTCCAACCCTAACCTAACCTAATTAGACAACGAAACCGTAACAAAACCTAGTTAGAATAGGCTAGGCCGTAAAACAGATGTGCTTTCATCCAAAAGGTACAGGCAACCGATATAGTTCTCAAGAGGAGCAATGCAATCTCCTTTTAGATCTCTATAGGTTCTTTTTAAGGATACAAGTGGCATGTGTTTTACTAAATAATTCATTCATTGATTATAGTTATGATTATTTGCATCGTTTACTTCTTTTGTGCTGAAAATCACATCACTGTTTCTAAAATCCAATAGACAAAGTTAAATTCACGTATCCTATACAAAAATAAGTCAATTTATAGACTAACGGACATACCAATTCTGTAGATATGAACGTATGCATGTCATAAACCTATTTTCAACACATTTCAGTTTCATACGGAAGCTTCAGCTCATGTCACTTGGCTCGAAATAGCATTTCGACAGGTCATGAGCGCTCAGGGACGCCATTGACGTACGGAAGTAGGCTACTCACAGCCCAAATAGCTTTAACATTGGCTTTGCTGCATTATTTCCGGGTCCGTAAATGTGTGTAAGTACAAATGGGAATAATTAAGTAACTTTGCTCGAAAAAAGATAAGGGCGGCAGTAGAGACTAGGGGAAAAGTTTTGCATAAAACTGTTTTCTATTAACATTCTATAACATACAAGCTAATAGCAGTTTTTGTATGAAGTTCTTACAATCCTACGTATTATGTAAACATTGAACACAGTAAGTTTATAAAGGAGAATGCCGCGTAATGTTTGGGACTGTGTATCAAAAACTAGAGTACCTAACTGTTAGCAAACCAAACATTTATTAGGAACAAAATATACGATTTGTAAGAAATATAACTGAAACTAGACGCCGAAATTTTCAGATATAGATATATATTGAAACATATTTGATTCGCTGTTGACTTAGTCCTTGGCTGTGTCACCCGAGGCTCACTACGCTAACCTAGTTGAGTTGAGACAGACCATGAAAACTCGAAGCTGAAATATTTGCAGTCGTGTCACGACACTTGCCCTGCACGTGCCCCGATATCGGCAAACGATAAATAAATATTCTGTCAACAATAATAACGACGGTAAGACACGAAAAGTTAGGTAACTTTGTTAAAACTACGCCCGAAGCCTCTATCGAACTAATCGTATATTTAAATCTCAATACATTATTGAGTGCTTAGTTGGTTACGTAACTCAGCTTCAAGCGAGAAGTGAAGCCCGAAGTAGGGCATGATTGGATAATAGTTACATAACGTAGGTACTAAATTTCCACGTGTTAGTGGGAACGAAGAATAGAGAAACATACGTAATTATAACGGCATGTGCAATCTGCATAGTATTATTGTCATTATCTAAAACTACAGGTATCGAATATAATAGAATATATATGGTATTCTTTACTATCAACAAACGGATGGACACCATGTTTGTCATCATTAGCTAGCCCCTGATGAATATGGACATCTATGCATATTCATGACTGTGTTAATCAAGGACCGTTGCAAGAGGGAACGTATTCTTCTAGAAGTACTTAACATGTTTTAAGTGCAAGTGTATGTTGCAAAGTAAAATTGATGTGAATGGAGATCCATTCGACAAACGCACCTTTGTTGTCCTAATATCGATGAATCTGATAGTGTATCTGTTTGTGTGGTCATCTGCAAGTTATGCAAGAAACAACTGTGTGGGACAAGTTGGTAAAAATTGTGGTTAAACGATGCTATTAGAAATTACCACCAATTAAGGTGGTTAGGAAAATACTAACAATTAAAACTAATAAAAAACCGCAAACAATTGTAACGATTTTGAAGTCCGATTCTGGTTTTGAGTCCAATGCCGGATACTCCGATTTTCCGTTCGAATTTGGTGTTCGGAATTTCATTTCGCCTGCAATGTTTAATTTCCCCGGTTGTCTAAACCTGGAATGGATTTATGTTCAAGTTATTTTAAAATTGTACAGCCGATTTCAACTGCAAGTAAGCCAACGCCCATTATAACTAAGTACCTAAGCAAATAAAACTCGTGTATAGATATTATGGCTAAGCTAAATAATGAACATTCATATTATATGTGTTAAGACGTATGAGGGTACTTTATTTTATAAAGCAGGATATAAAAAACAGCTGAAACTGTACCTACATCCTGCAAAAAGGGCAGTGTCCGGAGACAAGACAATTAATGGGGATCATGTCTTATCGTAGCTCAGTACTTTTTCTTTGGTTTCATGTCATTATTTGCAGACACACTCTTATAAATTGATGTACTTGGGTAGACACGATAAAGGGTGCATTTACCCTCACAAATAAGTATGGTTAAAACTTTTTTCGTAATATTTAAAATAGTAAATTTTATAATCAAATTTTGAAGTCTAGTCCCCATAAAATAGCTGTAACAAAGGGATCCCCTTAAAACTCGATCAGTCCCGCAAAATGTATGTGAGATCCTGGTATCCTGGTACAGCATTTCCTAATGATAGATAAAAGCACTATTAGAATTTACAACAAAACAAATCGTATTTTGTAGGTACACAAGAAACATGGAGTTGTAAATGTAATTAATAAAGGTAGCCCAGACTTTCTTGCACCGGCACGGAACTTTCAATTCAAGTTGTGATTTCATTACAAAAATTGAATTTTAACCTAGTTAACTTCGCTTTCCTGCTTTTTTGCCTTTTTGTCAACAGTAAGTTGTTTCTCTTTGATTACAATTTTATTTTTCATAGCCGAAGGCCGAAGGTAAGTAGCTCCGCTCAATTTTTCCGCGTGGGAATTCGTCGTAACACTGATTTTAAGCTTGTTTCGTTCGTTGGACAATAATTTAATGCGAGCTTTTCGAACGTTTGAGTCACACAAAAACCGTTTTATATCTTATGAGAATTTTTCCATTATCTACTTTCATCAGTTGTAGGTTTATTTGTTATAACATGGTTTTCTTATTTTTAAAATATTTTTTAGCTACCTACTAGATAAACGTAGAGATATAATAGAGTTACAAATCTACTAGTACGTAGTCTACTTAGGTATAAAGAAAGCGTATTATTAACTATATAAAACCAGACAGCAACCAGTCATCGGGCAACCAAACTCATTAAGAGTACCTACTCATGTATCTCATTGGACAAATTAGGTGTCACGACGTGACCGCTGGCTGACGTCCTGTATTCTCCAAATTGGTTTGTAGGTATATCGATCGCATAAACAAATCTTAAACTTTATAAGCAACAACACAGCATCCATTCCTTAATTTAGTTCTGTAATTGAACACGCTCTATATTCCATCCCTTCATAATTACATTATGAATAAAGAGTAGGTATCGAACCTCCTCTAGTATCGAAAGTTAGTTAAACTACTTACTTCCATTTAAGTTTGACAACAAATTTACGTGAGTTTTTGAAGTTTACGTAAATGTTTGTTGAAAATCCATTTAACATCCTTATTTATTATGTAAATCAAAAGTATTACGTCGAGTAAGTTAACACCTATTACGTAAAAAATGTTCAAGTTACCCTTGTAACAAACATATTTTTATTGTGGCCCTGCAACTCTTTTTTATCTCCCACAAACGGAGAAGGCCTGGAATATGCTCCACTATCTGCTACAATACGGATTGGTGGATATAGGGGTTAGTGGCAAATCTGTGTCGGATGTTATCAAACCGCCCAAAAGGCCTAAGATTAAACAAAATATTATGTTGGCCTAGCATAATCAACAGTTTTTTCGTCATGTGGGCACTCCAAGCAGATACACACTATACACAGCCCGATAAAAAGTTTAAATGCAGAAGGTATTTTTGCCTATTCTCTATCTATTTGTCACATTTCACATAATTCGCAAAATGTAATTTATAATATCTGTTTCATGCCCGCAGTCAATAAGCGTCGCGAATATTTTATTTTATTCATCGCGGAAAGTGAGCGGAACGTGACTAAATGAATTTGAGTGCCCTATTTTCGCCGATAATATTCGATTTAAAGCTATAGCCTCTTATCAATTTATTAAAATGTCATCCAGTTTTCCACGCGTTTTGCCGTGTAGGTATATTTTGGCAGTAGGTAAATACGCTTGACGCCGTTATTAAAAATGTTAATGACTAATGCACACTCTCTTTAGTAAAAGTGCCTACGTGTTAACTACGTGTTTATTTAATGTGACAAATTTATAAATCAACAGTCATTCTATTGAATATAATATTAAATATTAACCACTATGTTTGGATATACAGGCATGGAATTGCGCTACGCAATGAATACCAATATGTACCAGAATGTACCTTGGGATACCCTTACCTATCGGTTTGTTGATTTTATTGTATTGTATTGTACTGTATTACATATTGTATTCTAAAAAATTTGCTTAAAAACTAAAACGAGTAGATACGTAGGTACATAAAATAGCTCTGTGAAAACCAGAATATATTCTTATTACGTGATTCTCACTATCAAAAGCTTTACGACATAGCGAATTTAAAGGAGTGCCGACAGTTTTTCTTACTGCATTTTTCTCGCGACCACTATAGCCAAAGGCACATAAATCAGATGATCCGATATTTGACATTCATATGCATGTAAGTACCTTAAAATGAATAAAACAATTTGAATTGAAATTTAAATAGGTATTATACTCAACTCATATCTATCATTCCTGTTTAATTTAACAGGCAATGTTTATTTGCTAAAAGAGGGTCTTTAATATTTAGTAAATAGACTTCGTAATAAAATTATATTTCAATTTCGCAAAAAGCCGTCTTAATTCTGACAGTTCGTGATCATAAAAAAACAATTGCTATTTAGAAGCCTGTATTAGTTCAATTTAGTTCTATAGAAGCAAACGTTCTGCCATATAACTTATGTCTAATGAATATTTGGTGGTGACAAAACATGACGAATGTATTTATTGTGTAGGTTTCTATACATTGATGTTGTAAATGTGTTTGAAAGTATTAACTATCCATAAAATTTATCAAACGGTTAAAATAATTAAATATAAAAAAAAGTTTTGACAAAACACCAGATTTTTATATATTAAATAGGTTAAATTTAAACCTATTGTTTAGCTTTAAGTTTTAAATCTTTGTATCTCATTTTAAGCAAAACCTTGTGTTTTTTATGAGAAATAAAAATTCTTTAAACCTAGATACGTGCTACGTTATATAGCAATTCAATTGAGTGTACCTTATTTTCATTTCAAACAAAATGCGATTTAGAGTTTAAATGGAATCAATACGAGCTCCATAGTTGGAAAGAACCTTTCATGGTACTAACACATTTGATAACCGACGAGTAACCTCGTTGACTGAGGCACCGTACAAATCGAAAAAGCACTAAGTAAATTGAGAACATTGATTCGTTTTTCTGAGAATTTCATATACTTAGCTAATATATACTCACGTACACATAAACTTTTATTATATTTTGGATTTTTATTTAGAAGGTACGCTTTTGTATTGTATATTGGTATTAACAAAAACGTTTGGCAATCGTATGTCTTATTACAATTCACAATTCGCGTTTGAAAAGACTGAATATCGTTCAAAATATAAGTGTCTCTCTATTGACCTTTGTTGGAAAACTGATCCTTTAAAAGTGAACGTAATTTTTTTTTAAATGAAGGAAATAAATGAATACCGTTGCTGTTGGATGCTTAGATCATTTATTTATATCCCTAGATGTACTTACCTATTAATTTGTTTACAAATTTATTTATTAATCATTTTAATGACAATATTTTTTTGTAACTATCTTTCTTTATTTATCCGCCTTACGTAAGTACATCTGTACCTAAGATTTAATATTGTATTTTTAGTTGGTGTTCAAACAATAGAGAGGATTACGTTGTTATTGTTGTATATCTGACAAAATAAAAAATGTGGGGAAGCTTCGGCTACAATATTAGTTGGGATAAGCTCTTTATTATTGAAACCTGCAACACAAAGTAAATTTCCTTTTACCTTTTTCTCGAGGGATGTGAGAACCGGACGGGTCTATAGATTGAGGCCTGAGGAGATGAAAAAAATCCCAGGATTAGTTCTTGGTTGACATATGTACATATGAAATATGAATCAGATTTTGTATTTCTTTATTTATAATCTTTACAGTTCAGTTGTATCTGTTAGTAACAAAAAAAGATCTGTTGTTTCTCAGTATGTTTATAGTCAGCATGTAGTAGACCGTTGATGAGCATATTATCCGTGTATAAAAATATATCGACATCGACGGTAATGTCTTTAAAATGACCAATTGTTACCCGACTGCAAAGGATAATACACATGCTATAATATTCTTTACTACCTCATATCCTCCAAACTGTTGGACGAATTTGTAGGCATAAGACATCGTTAGTTATATACGTCCGATGTTCTTAAATAAGTGAGGTTAAAAAAATAAACATGGCAACTGTGAGATGCCTTTGTTTGAAGTAAAAGCTTAAGTAAATAAATAAAAAGACTATGCCTACTATGCCTACGCCGTAGCCCGTAGCCGATCTACGAAGTTACAAGTTAGCACAGTCGAGAACGGCCAAATGCCTTGGGATTCCATTTTTGAAAAGCACGTGAGACATTAGGTACTGATTGAGCCAATTGTTATTATTTTAGTATATAACGAGTAACTTGGCGGAGTTCTTGTTAATATCTACCTACTTTTTAAAAATTATCAGCACGTATTGGCCATTCAATGTGATGTGGTGCATAGAGCACACTTCAGAAACCCTTAAGCAGCAACCAATTCGTAACATAATCCTTTCTTCGAATTTCTTTTAAGTAACATTAAAAATACCCAATCATTAACGATTTATCAGCATTTGAAAAGTCTGTGATTTGAAAAGATACGTGATACAAAAGCCTTAAGACATCCCCCCTAATATATTCTTTGCAAATTCTACTTTGAAATACGTGTACAAGTTCAACAGAATTGCAAAGGAAAAATTTCACATGAATTCCCAGGTGCGAAAACTCTACAATTTATTTTCATATTCAACTTCTGCGATGTAGGATAAGAAAAATAAATAATCTTCTTTCATTTTTAATATTAGACATAGCTGGTAATTTTTAACTTGGGCATATCTTTATTCATTTGTAGCAAAATCCATTTAATATGAAGATAGCCCATGTGATGTTGTACTTAAGGATAATTAATCTGTTTTTCAAATAATCCTACCTTGATTACGCAAATTGTGAAATGAAATATCATGTCAGTGTTTTCTTAGGATTTTGTTAAATGTCTTCTTTTAGCAATAAAATAAAACATCAATACTGCTTTGCTGGATATACATACGTGCTTGAATATGGTCTCCATTGCGGGCCTACAGATATCTTAATCTCTAGTTTTTAGTTATCACTAAGGCTAATAAAATCTCTAAAATCCTGAACAATAAAAAACAAATCAAATCTTCAGTTTAACGACTGTCTCGACTTAAGAGATCCAAGTATAAAATTCCATAAAAAACGCCTATATAAATTAGCTAATTGTATTGAACGTAAACCAATAAAGAGGGGACAGGCGTCGGCAGTTAATGAGAATAGGAATTTTAAAAGTTATTTAATTTTAGAAAAACTTTACTATGTATGACACAAGGGGTCTTGTTTCCGTTGTTAGTATATCAGCTGCAATAACGATTTAGCATAATCTGTTGTCGTTACAACGAAACAACAGCAACAGACCGGCATTAAGAGTTCGTAATAAGCCCCTAGCTCAGCTGTCAGCTTTGATGTCCGTATTTTATTTCTGAAAGCGTCGTTATAAAGCCCGATATGAATTTTATAGCGAATACAACCGATAAATATTCGCTCAGTAACGAAGACATGATACTCCGCCGATATCAAAATGTACATTTTAATGTTGGAATCTCACTTGAAGTAGCAATGTCAAGAAGTTCATTACTGTAAACTTTTGTAGACACTGACTCACAGTACATTGTTTATGACGCTAGAAATTTGTCTCAAGTAACTTTGAGAAGTCCTTGTGTGATGCTGTAGTTGAAGTCCTGTTGCACAGGTAAGTGCATACTCCTTGGAGTAATGTACAAAAGTTTCCTCCCTGTTATACGACTTTAATGACGGAGGCGCGGCAAGGCTTTTACGCTTTAATGGCTGCTATTCTCAAGCGTCAACAAATATATCAGAGTACATTTATGTGTACATATAACTATTGATAGCAGGGACGTTAGAATATAGCAAAAGTTTTTTGGATATGCATGATATACGAGTAAGATTATATGAGATGCATATATGCATGTATTAACA
>DWAV01002880.1:0-10471 GCA_018231305.1 Noctuana lactifera | reverse complement strand
TAGCCACCGAACTTTCTGTATCTCACGAGTCGATCCGGACCATTTTAACTACTCATTTGGGGATGAAACATGTTTCCGCTAGGCTAGTCCAAAAATGCATCTTGCACCATGACAATGCGCCTTCGCACAAGACCACCATTGTGAACGAATTTTTGACCAAACACTCAACAAATACCATCGAGCAACTACTATATTCAACAGATATGGCTCCAGTCGACTTCTTTCTTACTCCTAAACCCAAACTACCACTTTTTGGCACCCGTTTTCAATCATTAGACCACATAAAGGAGAACTAAACTCAATTTCGGAAACAGTGTTTAAAAAATGTTTTGATGATTGAATTAGGTATTTGTTGGCGTAAGTGTATCGTTTCAGAAGGAGCATACTTTGAAGGTGATAAAAATTTGGATTAATAACAAACCGTTTGTGTATTATATTGATCTCTTCCCGGTACTTTCTTGACAGATTAGTATTGAGATGTGTATTGATATCTCGCAATTGGCGTTCACATTATGGGATATAATCTATACCTACTTATAATAAATCTGTAGAGAGGTCAATTCTGTACATGAAATATATTTCCAAAATAACTATCAGGGGGTGATTGGGGATCGATACTGATGCCAAAAATGCAATCAGTAAAATTTTTGTCTGTCTGTCTGTATAACAGTTATAGAAAAAAAAACTACTCGACGGATTTTAACGAAACTTGGTACAATTTATTCTTCATACTCCTAAGCTGGTTATACTTAGTATACTTTTCATCACGCTACAATCAATTTGAACAGAGCAGTGAAGGGAAATGTTGGGAAAAACTTTTTAACGCGGGTGAAACCGCGGGGCACAGCTAGTACTTAATATAGATATACACATTTTATTCTAACCAAGCCCTTTAATGCTCTTTAAAGTTAAAAATAAAATAAAAAATATAATTCAACTCGTTTTATTTGTAAAAAACTTCCTACTTAACTAGACTAGACTAGAAATAACTTTACATTTATTAATTCTATTTATTAAATATATTTACAATCATAAAATAAAAGAAAAACATTTTTATTCATCATTATCATAAGGTATTAGTATACACTCGATGAACGTCAAAAACACAGTACCTACGTAACATTACAGTACATAAGTATCATTGTACAAGTAAGGCACATGTTTATCACAGCCTTTAATAAGACATTATCTCTTATTTATTAGAAATGTTCAATCGTTAAGCTGTTAACATGAATTTGTAATAGGTGTCTAAGATGTCTATAGAAGGTGTCCTGTACAGACAACATAAAATAAAAATACATTTCTACAACATCAAATTTGGTATAGGTATTTACAATAATTACTGGTAGTTAGAGGAGTTCTATGACTTTACCTTTATTAATAAAATTCTGCTAGTTAGGAAATATATTTACAATCATAGCATCATTGCGCAAGTAAGCACACGTTAATCACAGCCTTTAATAAGACATTATCACTTATTTAACACTTATATAACTTAATATGAATTTTTAATACGTGTCGTATCTATGGATGTTTATAGAAGGTGTCCTCTATAGACAACATAAAACAAAAGTACGTTTCTACAAAATCAAATAATATTTACAATAATTAGTAGTTAGGGGAGTTCTATAACTACTTAGTCATAGAACTCCCCCTTAGACCTAGCTCTCCCCTCGCCTCCTTGCCCTCCATCATAGCCTTCCATAGGGCCTGCACCTCATCTATCTCTTTATTGTCGAGCAGAGCCCGACGGGGCTCCATCGCCTCTGGGATCTGTAGGCTCCGCATAAGGCGCAAGCGCAGGCGTGCCCGGCGCTCTGGAGATGGCGGGGGCGGTGGTGGTGGAGACGGCGGTGGTGGTGGAGAAGGCGGTGGTGGTGGAGAAGGCGGCGGTGGTGGAGAAGGCGGTGGTGGTGGAGACGGCGATGGAGGTGGAGACGGCCGAGGTGAATTTCTAAAATGAAAAAAAAAATACAATAAATACGACTGCTAACGCCATTTTATGGAACAGATGTTTGAGCTCCGTACATGATTTTACCTACTTATCATTGCTTGCCTTACCTTATGTACCGGTACAATTGTATACCTAAACTAAAAAACAATAAAAAAAATTTAGTGGGTATTTGCAAATTTAACATTATTTACAAGACGGCACCTTCTTGGAATAGAACAAGTAGGTACCCACCTACCTATTTCTTGCGGTCCTGTCTGTCGCGAAGATAGCCTTGAGCGTGTTTACCTGGACCCGTGTATCAAGTGTTTATTATTCTTATTTACTATTGTCCCTAAACTCTGATAAGAAAACGGATAAAAAACCCTAAACACCTACCTACCTACTCTTTTAATAAACAGTGGCACATAAGATGTAGGTATGTAATGTACCTACTATGTAGGTATTTTCAGTCGTGGGTTTTATAAATCACCATTAACCTACACCTTTTTTTCAACGCACGTGTTTTAGTTATTCAGTTCAGTAGATAGGTACAATAAATCATATTAGGTATCTACTTACCTACGGCGCCACCATGTGCGCACACGCCACATCCACCCAGCGCCGGATCCTTCCTGGGCCCTTTCTGGTAGTGGTTCTCTGAAAATATAAAACGTTATGTTGCAAGCTTGGAACACAGACACACAAAAGCACAATTTACAAAGTGCAGGGTTCTCAATATTGAGTAGGTATTGTAAGACAATCCTCTCAAATAGGCCGCAAGAAAATATAAAGTTGTAGATTGAAATGCACAGCTCTTGCATGTTTTCTATTCAACCAAAAATAGACTAAACGTTGCAAAGGCCACACTAGGTGCCTAGGCTCCTTTTACGCAAATTTGTCCAAATATAGGTAGGTATTTGTTAGTTATATTATAAATTTATTAGTGGGTAGTAACAAATTGGTAACAGTAACTACAGCTATTACCTACTTATGTAAGGTAATATTATTTTTAAATTTGTGGACTTTTTAAAGAAATCACGAGAAATTAGCACACTGATTTAATGTAAAAGAAAATTTAAATTTGCATTTTAAATTTACTTACGTTTCAGAACTCATGTTGGCCGCTCGAAATAAATAGGTATAATAAATAACACAGAATTACACTTATACGTGTTACTCGAAGTCTCGGTGGTGGAAGCAAAGTTAACAAAGTAAATTACCGACCGACCGACCGGAATTGCCTATCGAGTACCTAGTTACCCACCGAAGTACCGACAAAGGCGACAGTCGGCATTTCGGCTTTCGGCAACACTACTCAAGGTTCATTGGTGCTGCCTGATTTAGGAGTTAAATTTACCCGCAATTTTAATTATTTCTAAATGTGCAAATAAATATTGTTTATAATTTTTGTTGGTTCTATACATTTATTACAGAGCATCATAATTAATTGATCATTTTATTAAATATCTCAAAAAGAACAACCCATTTATTGTGGATGATATTTTAACACAGAGGGTCTTTAACTATTTCTTTAACTAGGTCTTTAACTATTGAGGGAGCATGAGCTGCTATCTCTCTTACACTTGGATTTAAATATCATTCTTTAGAATAAATAAAAATAAAACTTAGTCATCTACAATTCTTTAAGGTTCTTCTAACTTTCTGTCAAGTCAAATTTACCTGAAAGATTGCTATGATGCTATGAATAGGGCAACACCATGAGAAATTTGCTTGACGCAGCGTTCTCTGGTTTAAGCCTCTAAAATTTCGTCGACAGATGGCGCTGTTAGTTCAAATAAAATCAATATTATAATATAATCGTCGGACCATTCTTAATTGAATTGATATTCAAATATCATATGATATAGGTACAATTTCCCCGCTTGTCAATGACAAAATGGCCAATAGGCCGAGACGCCCTTATAAAAGAAAAAAAAAGAAAATTAAATAGGTATTCTGAAACGGTTGCATAACATTCACTGATAGATGGCATTACATGTCACTAAATTTATTTAAATCAGTCTACTTTCGATCCACAGGCTACTTCTTGTTTGTATAAATGGCCTACCTATAACAAATGTTTTTAAAATAAAATTATCTACAATAATTGTAAGGACCTACAAATAAAAAACAAGATTGTATGTATAAAAAATAATTATATTATTGTGAAGCCTTTGTCTTCATTATTCTTTCTTCATATTTTGCCTTCCCTTTCCATTTTTGGTGGTAGGGGTGTAGGGCTCCGTTCGCGCCGCAAAGCACAGCAGCGTTTTGGCGGGCCACTGGGGCTAGCGACTTCTCCGTCGATGAGGATAGCGCGCTTCGTTGCGATTAAAAGAGCCGAAAGGCTCACCCCGCCGCTGACACTACTGCCAACTGTTCCCGCCGGTGGAAATTCCACCGACGGGACCCATTCAGATGGGGAAGTATCTTCATCTATATCCTTTTAACAACAAAATAAACATAATTATCGTTTGTTTATGAGAATATTAAATTTATTACAATTTTATAGGTTGTATGAACGACTTTTTTATAGTGGTAGGTATGTAACAGCTGAATGATTATTTTCCTCTCCACAATTTATTACTTAATTAGTTGAAAATTTCCAAATTTCATAACTGTAAACGTTCAGAATGCCTGTATGTACCTATGGTGCTTTCTAATTATTTAATTTATCATAAATATGAACACATAAAAACTTACCATCTCAAACCGAAGATCGCCCAAAATTATTTTTTATTCAATGCCTGTTGCTTTGCCTGTGTCGTAAGTGGCTTTGTGTTGCAACTATTTGTTGTACTTGCCAACTTGAAACAGAAAGCCATACCATGACATGTCATGCCAATCAAATAAAGTTTCAAGACGTAAATAATAATATTAACAATCTGGACTGAAAAGCAACAAACGGACAACAATTAGCTGTAAATACTTTAAAAAATTAATTTGTGTTTTGTATGTTGTTATTATAGAAATAAGGCAACACCATGAGAAATTTGATAAAGCAGCGCTAGGTATATCCGGTTTAAGCCTCTAAGATTTCGAAGTCACATGGCAGTGTTAGTTTAAATAAAATCAGTAACGCAATCATTAAACCATTTTTAATTATTGTTAAGACACAGTTGACTTATATAAGAGGACTTTGAAAAAAACCTATTTAATTTATTTGATACATTTTGTTCACTAAATTAAAATTAGTTACTTTCGAAACAACAAAAAGTTTGTCTGTTGAATAGAATCATAATAATATTGTTGGTCTCATTTTTTTAAACGTACCTATCTCAATTGACTCGACAAATCATTCCTTCGTCCCTATAGATAGGTATACATAATATAGGTACATAACGAAATGAGACCAACAATATTATTATGATTCTATTCAACAGACAAACTTTTTGTTGTTTCGAAAGTAACTAATTTTAATTTAGTGAACAAAATGTATCAAATAAATTAAATAGGTTTTTTTCAAAGTCCTCTTATATAAGTCAACTGTGTCTTAACAATAATTAAAAATGGTTTAATGATTGCGTTACTGATTTTATTTAAACTAACACTGCCATGTGACTTCGAAATCTTAGAGGCTTAAACCGGATATACCTAGCGCTGCTTTATCAAATTTCTCATGGTGTTGCCTTATTTCTATAATAACAACATACAAAACACAAATTAATTTTTTAAAGTATTTACAGCTAATTGTTGTCCGTTTGTTGCTTTTCAGTCCAGATTGTTAATATTATTATTTACGTCTTGAAACTTTATTTGATTGGCATGACATGTCATGGTATGGCTTTCTGTTTCAAGTTGGCAAGTACAACAAATAGTTGCAACACAAAGCCACTTACGACACAGGCAAAGCAACAGGCATTGAATAAAAAATAATTTTGGGCGATCTTCGGTTTGAGATGGTAAGTTTTTATGTGTTCATATTTATGATAAATTAAATAATTAGAAAGCACCATAGGTACATACAGGCATTCTGAACGTTTACAGTTATGAAATTTGGAAATTTTCAACTAATTAAGTAATAAATTGTGGAGAGGAAAATAATCATTCAGCTGTTACATACCTACCACTATAAAAAAGTCGTTCATACAACCTATAAAATTGTAATAAATTTAATATTCTCATAAACAAACGATAATTATGTTTATTTTGTTGTTAAAAGGATATAGATGAAGATACTTCCCCATCTGAATGGGTCCCGTCGGTGGAATTTCCACCGGCGGGAACAGTTGGCAGTAGTGTCAGCGGCGGGGTGAGCCTTTCGGCTCTTTTAATCGCAACGAAGCGCGCTATCCTCATCGACGGAGAAGTCGCTAGCCCCAGTGGCCCGCCAAAACGCTGCTGTGCTTTGCGGCGCGAACGGAGCCCTACACCCCTACCACCAAAAATGGAAAGGGAAGGCAAAATATGAAGAAAGAATAATGAAGACAAAGGCTTCACAATAATATAATTATTTTTTATACATACAATCTTGTTTTTTATTTGTAGGTCCTTACAATTATTGTAGATAATTTTATTTTAAAAACATTTGTTATAGGTAGGCCATTTATACAAACAAGAAGTAGCCTGTGGATCGAAAGTAGACTGATTTAAATAAATTTAGTGACATGTAATGCCATCTATCAGTGAATGTTATGCAACCGTTTCAGAATACCTATTTAATTTTCTTTTTTTTTCTTTTATAAGGGCGTCTCGGCCTATTGGCCATTTTGTCATTGACAAGCGGGGAAATTGTACCTATATCATATGATATTTGAATATCAATTCAATTAAGAATGGTCCGACGATTATATTATAATATTGATTTTATTTGAACTAACAGCGCCATCTGTCGACGAAATTTTAGAGGCTTAAACCAGAGAACGCTGCGTCAAGCAAATTTCTCATGGTGTTGCCCTATTCATAGCATCATAGCAATCTTTCAGGTAAATTTGACTTGACAGAAAGTTAGAAGAACCTTAAAGAATTGTAGATGACTAAGTTTTATTTTTATTTATTCTAAAGAATGATATTTAAATCCAAGTGTAAGAGAGATAGCAGCTCATGCTCCCTCAATAGTTAAAGACCTAGTTAAAGAAATAGTTAAAGACCCTCTGTGTTAAAATATCATCCACAATAAATGGGTTGTTCTTTTTGAGATATTTAATAAAATGATCAATTAATTATGATGCTCTGTAATAAATGTATAGAACCAACAAAAATTATAAACAATATTTATTTGCACATTTAGAAATAATTAAAATTGCGGGTAAATTTAACTCCTAAATCAGGCAGCACCAATGAACCTTGAGTAGTGTTGCCGAAAGCCGAAATGCCGACTGTCGCCTTTGTCGGTACTTCGGTGGGTAACTAGGTACTCGATAGGCAATTCCGGTCGGTCGGTCGGTAATTTACTTTGTTAACTTTGCTTCCACCACCGAGACTTCGAGTAACACGTATAAGTGTAATTCTGTGTTATTTATTATACCTATTTATTTCGAGCGGCCAACATGAGTTCTGAAACGTAAGTAAATTTAAAATGCAAATTTAAATTTTCTTTTACATTAAATCAGTGTGCTAATTTCTCGTGATTTCTTTAAAAAGTCCACAAATTTAAAAATAATATTACCTTACATAAGTAGGTAATAGCTGTAGTTACTGTTACCAATTTGTTACTACCCACTAATAAATTTATAATATAACTAACAAATACCTACCTATATTTGGACAAATTTGCGTAAAAGGAGCCTAGGCACCTAGTGTGGCCTTTGCAACGTTTAGTCTATTTTTGGTTGAATAGAAAACATGCAAGAGCTGTGCATTTCAATCTACAACTTTATATTTTCTTGCGGCCTATTTGAGAGGATTGTCTTACAATACCTACTCAATATTGAGAACCCTGCACTTTGTAAATTGTGCTTTTGTGTGTCTGTGTTCCAAGCTTGCAACATAACGTTTTATATTTTCAGAGAACCACTACCAGAAAGGGCCCAGGAAGGATCCGGCGCTGGGTGGATGTGGCGTGTGCGCACATGGTGGCGCCGTAGGTAAGTAGATACCTAATATGATTTATTGTACCTATCTACTGAACTGAATAACTAAAACACGTGCGTTGAAAAAAAGGTGTAGGTTAATGGTGATTTATAAAACCCACGACTGAAAATACCTACATAGTAGGTACATTACATACCTACATCTTATGTGCCACTGTTTATTAAAAGAGTAGGTAGGTAGGTGTTTAGGGTTTTTTATCCGTTTTCTTATCAGAGTTTAGGGACAATAGTAAATAAGAATAATAAACACTTGATACACGGGTCCAGGTAAACACGCTCAAGGCTATCTTCGCGACAGACAGGACCGCAAGAAATAGGTAGGTGGGTACCTACTTGTTCTATTCCAAGAAGGTGCCGTCTTGTAAATAATGTTAAATTTGCAAATACCCACTAAATTTTTTTTATTGTTTTTTAGTTTAGGTATACAATTGTACCGGTACATAAGGTAAGGCAAGCAATGATAAGTAGGTAAAATCATGTACGGAGCTCAAACATCTGTTCCATAAAATGGCGTTAGCAGTCGTATTTATTGTATTTTTTTTTTCATTTTAGAAATTCACCTCGGCCGTCTCCACCTCCATCGCCGTCTCCACCACCACCGCCTTCTCCACCACCGCCGCCTTCTCCACCACCACCGCCTTCTCCACCACCACCGCCGTCTCCACCACCACCGCCCCCGCCATCTCCAGAGCGCCGGGCACGCCTGCGCTTGCGCCTTATGCGGAGCCTACAGATCCCAGAGGCGATGGAGCCCCGTCGGGCTCTGCTCGACAATAAAGAGATAGATGAGGTGCAGGCCCTATGGAAGGCTATGATGGAGGGCAAGGAGGCGAGGGGAGAGCTAGGTCTAAGGGGGAGTTCTATGACTAAGTAGTTATAGAACTCCCCTAACTACTAATTATTGTAAATATTATTTGATTTTGTAGAAACGTACTTTTGTTTTATGTTGTCTATAGAGGACACCTTCTATAAACATCCATAGATACGACACGTATTAAAAATTCATATTAAGTTATATAAGTGTTAAATAAGTGATAATGTCTTATTAAAGGCTGTGATTAACGTGTGCTTACTTGCGCAATGATGCTATGATTGTAAATATATTTCCTAACTAGCAGAATTTTATTAATAAAGGTAAAGTCATAGAACTCCTCTAACTACCAGTAATTATTGTAAATACCTATACCAAATTTGATGTTGTAGAAATGTATTTTTATTTTATGTTGTCTGTACAGGACACCTTCTATAGACATCTTAGACACCTATTACAAATTCATGTTAACAGCTTAACGATTGAACATTTCTAATAAATAAGAGATAATGTCTTATTAAAGGCTGTGATAAACATGTGCCTTACTTGTACAATGATACTTATGTACTGTAATGTTACGTAGGTACTGTGTTTTTGACGTTCATCGAGTGTATACTAATACCTTATGATAATGATGAATAAAAATGTTTTTCTTTTATTTTATGATTGTAAATATATTTAATAAATAGAATTAATAAATGTAAAGTTATTTCTAGTCTAGTCTAGTTAAGTAGGAAGTTTTTTACAAATAAAACGAGTTGAATTATATTTTTTATTTTATTTTTAACTTTAAAGAGCATTAAAGGGCTTGGTTAGAATAAAATGTGTATATCTATATTAAGTACTAGCTGTGCCCCGCGGTTTCACCCGCGTTAAAAAGTTTTTCCCAACATTTCCCTTCACTGCTCTGTTCAAATTGATTGTAGCGTGATGAAAAGTATACTAAGTATAACCAGCTTAGGAGTATGAAGAATAAATTGTACCAAGTTTCGTTAAAATCCGTCGAGTAGTTTTTTTTTCTATAACTGTTATACAGACAGACAGACAAAAATTTTACTGATTGCATTTTTGGCATCAGTATCGATCCCCAATCACCCCCTGATAGTTATTTTGGAAATATATTTCATGTACAGAATTGACCTCTCTACAGATTTATTATAAGTAGGTATAGATTATATCCCATAATGTGAACGCCAATTGCGAGATATCAATACACATCTCAATACTAATCTGTCAAGAAAGTACCGGGAAGAGATCAATATAATACACAAACGGTTTGTTATTAATCCAAATTTTTATCACCTTCAAAGTATGCTCCTTCTGAAACGATACACTTACGCCAACAAATACCTAATTCAATCATCAAAACATTTTTTAAACACTGTTTCCGAAATTGAGTTTAGTTCTCCTTTATGTGGTCTAATGATTGAAAACGGGTGCCAAAAAGTGGTAGTTTGGGTTTAGGAGTAAGAAAGAAGTCGACTGGAGCCATATCTGTTGAATATAGTAGTTGCTCGATGGTATTTGTTGAGTGTTTGGTCAAAAATTCGTTCACAATGGTGGTCTTGTGCGAAGGCGCATTGTCATGGTGCAAGATGCATTTTTGGACTAGCCTAGCGGAAACATGTTTCATCCCCAAATGAGTAGTTAAAATGGTCCGGATCGACTCGTGAGATACAGAAAGTTCGGTGGCTA
>DWAV01002879.1:0-10474 GCA_018231305.1 Noctuana lactifera | reverse complement strand
GCTCCAGGCCTTCCTCGGTTGTGGGGAGAGACCCGTGCCCAGCAGTGGGACATAAAAAGGGTTGAAGGCAAGGCAAATCACAGACAGACACTTCGATTTTATTTCTCTGTTTGTATAGATAGTGAATAACAAGAAAATTCTTGCCTACTATTAATGTTTACAACCTACAAATCCTATCTGATGAACTAGTCAACGAATTCGTTCGTTCTTGCTTATTCTCGGAGACAATAAATCTTGTTATATTATGGGTAAACAATTGGTTTACCACCCCATAAATATATCACGTGTAAAGCATTCAAATTTACGATACTATTCCATGTTTATCGTTTTATAAACTTGTTTTTCGGGTTTATTTTTGTGTGAAAATGTTATTAGTATGTATTCTCATCAAGTTTATCTTTATAGAAATACTAGCGACCTGTCCGGCATCGCACTGGTGCAATGATGATACTAAATACACTACAGAAAAACTGTGAACGTTTATACATATAAACCTTCCTCTTCAATCACTCTGTCTATGAAAAAAAACCGCTTCGTTAATTATCTATCTATTAATCAAAATCCGTTGCGTATTTTAAAGATTGTAGCATACAAAGGCACAGAGAAAGCGGCTTTGTTTTAAACTATGTAGTGATATGTATATTATATTACGTCATTGTAACTGATTGTAAAACTATTTGTTTATAATCTAACTTGTGTTTATAAACTGTCAAAAAAGTAATAACTGTACCAAATTAAAGCCGAACATAGAACCTCCATTTTGAAGTCGATAAATAGCAAATGACTTCATTATTGTGTCGACTTAATGTGTTTAGTAGTTTAGAAGGTATCCATGTTGTATGAAGAAGCTTTATGTTATACTATTACGCCAAACATATAAATGCATAAAACATAATGATATATTTTACAAAATAAATATACATTCTTTCGTACATTTACATTGTTATGTTATACTTAAGCATAGAGAACAAAACACATAAATATAAAAAAAAGTAGATAATAAGTAGATAATTTTATATGTAAGGCATACCTATAAATAGTTAAACTGTAAAGAATTGATATTGTATGACACTACAATTTTATTTCTATACAGCTACTCGTAACATAAAAAATACGTGTAATTATTAAACATTCATTTATTGTTTACAGCAAAGAAAACTGATTTACTTCGCGAAAAGTCAGTGCTGTAAAATCCTAATTAATCAAAATTAATTGATCGCTTCTAATTACCTAATTAAGCGTAACTTGCCGACAGTAATGGCATATAAGGCTACATAATTTTATTGATGATTAGCTGATGAAAAATAGACATTTTTATGATTAATTGATGAACTATTTACTCGTAATTAATTGATTCGTTACGTGTTCGAATAATGATTGGTCCAAACCATGTTAAGTTTACTTTCGTGATGACTTTACAGTATTTAGTTTTCGCAAAGAAATAGAAAACATACATACCTACTACAGGCTAGGTACTGATGACTTTTTATTAAGTAGTTTTCGTTTTAATTCTTTCAACTTTACATAGTCGTACCTATATGGTTGCGTTGTTCTCAATATGTCCAAGCAACTAGGTATTCTGAAAGTTTCTCAATATCTATTTTTTATTCTATTCTTACTATCATACTTACTTACTTATCGTGTTTACTTACTTATTACTTACTTACTTATCGTTGCTCCTGTAGGCTAAACTTAACACATTTGCATTAAAAAGTCAATGCTATAAATAAACTTGCAGGCGTTAATGTTACGAAACATTATTTGCTATTAGAAACTATAAGGGAATTACGAGTACAATAATCCATAATGAACATAAGTAATTTCTTTTAAAAAATCAAAAGAGATTTGAATGAAGTGAACAATGAAATGATGCGATAGCCTATGTCTTCCCTATCTGGCGCATCTCCTATCCTCCTATCTTCATGAGGATCTGTGCTCCATTTACCGAAAAGTAATCGCCATTCGAGGAATTTTCTTACCCAGTTTCGATTGTCAGTCCTTTTAACGCTGCGGCCTGCTTTCACTAAAGTAAGCTGCGTCTACATTTCTTGCAACGAAAACTTTTTCCATTGTAATTCTTCTAAATTTTCTTCTTTGTTCCTTCCAGAGAGGAGGAAGCATAGGAAAAGGAAAGTTCTTCAAGCGGTGTTCCCAATGCTATTCGGCATGAAGTCTGCCGGAGCAGTCATCTTCGGCCTGGCAGCTGTCACCGTTCTGACAATGAAGGCGTTCTTCGCCAGCAAAATGGCGCTGGGCGTCACCGTTTACATGGCCATGAAGAAGTTCTATGAAAGTTACGGCAACGGGTGAGTTTTGATCACTACTTTATTGGCTTTTTGTGTATTTAATTTTGTTATAGCTAAATTATATTGTAGTAAGCTTAAAGGGGCTATTTTAAGTGGATGCTTTATTATACAGCTTAGAATTAGGTGCATAAATCATACATTATAAAAAAATTTAAAACAATGAGATTCCAAAAAAAAATCTGTTAAAGTTAATTTTGGGGGTCGAAAAAAAAAATACAGTTCGAAATGGTATTTACTCTAATTAGTAGTTAGTAAAGTACTATATTTCTCTTTACAATACAGTTAAAAATAGTGTATCATAATAATATCATAATACATCAAATGCTATAAAATTTTAATTAACAGTTGTGAATGTAATTTGCACCTGCCTAAATATTAATTGTTGTTGAAAACAACAGTAGCTAACGAAGAAATAATGTATCATTTTGATGTATGATACGATACACATAACTCTAATTTTTGGAGAATTTTTATTTATGTAAGAAATGACTTTTGACTGACGACAGTAAAATTACTTATAATTACTGTATCGGTATCCAAACGAACATGAATTATTAAAATATTCCGATAAATACAATGTTAATTTGATTGTTAATTACAAACAAATATGAAAGAAAAGAAAGTGTGTAATTATTATATTAATAGCTTGTTCGAGCGTGAAAATAATTGAGTCGCTAAAAAAGAATAACCGTAATAGAAATCTGATTCCAAGCAAAAAGTCCGTTCGTACCGATACAGTTAAAGAATGTTAATAACGCACGACTGTACTACTTCGTTGTCACGCATGAAACGTACATAAATAATGTACAGGGTTTCACTTGACTATTCGACTGTACCACCGACGATAACGACAGAGCGGGACAGTGGTCGAGAAAATGTACAAATATATTGTATTTTCACTTGACTGCCTGACTGTACCGTGAATAACAAAATAAAAATACATTTACAAAGATAAAAAAAATTAGAGATTGAATCTTGTAATTCGACGAAAAATTAATGAAAATTAATATTATTTCAAATGATTGCGCACTTATTTCAAAGGAATTTCTGTCGAGAGAAATCAATTTTTTGTATGACTGTATTATACTGTATATACTATTATTAAACGTTCTTGTTTCACAAAATATAATAATGAGATGAAAGTCACCCAATTGGAATTAAAAAGCATAAATTATTTGTGTCGAGCAAAAACTATTTATGTTCATTAGAAACAACAATTAATATTTTTAGAATTTTATTTCTGGAAATATTTTAGAATTTTAAATAGTTGGAAGTAGTTTAAAAATATAAGGCTGGTAAAAACACAACGACTTTTTAAAGCTGTAAATAGGATTTTTGATAACTTTTACTATTTAACGAAACTGGCTTCTACTCACGAAAGTGTAAGGATTATATTTGCGACTTTCGACAGACAGACAAGAATTTGAATGTATAAAGACAAAAATTTGGCTATTTAGACAAAATAACTAAACGGATGGATACGGGTAAATATGCCATGACAACTTGGACACAGAAATATCTATGACCGCAACAGAACTGATAACAGAATACAAAGGACTGACAAAGGACTTACAAAGTTACATATTGAGACAACTTTAATTCAAAATAGATATCATTTGGATTCCAGCGTGGGTTTGGGGAACCATCCATATCTTTACTCACAATATCCGATCGATTTTCCGAGCGCCACATCGCACGCATACTCCGTAAGTGGAGTGAGCCCGCAGTTCGCATCGCCAGAAATGTATAGCCCCACCGCACTGGCAGCTAACACTCATACGCACGAGATGCTGCAGCAGAGTGATGCTAGTGCTCAGCAGTCGCAACAGGCGCCAACGGTTCTCGTTAACTCAACAAGAGCGGCGGAGAGATGGGACGGTAAGTCAAAATTCCTACGGTTCCTCGAACCGGTGCTTGGTAAAATAAGGAGCGTTATTGATCCCATTGCGACCGTGTTCTACGACGCCATACTAGCCACTTTCAGAGGCCTCAACTCGGACGTGTCCACCGCGAGCACCGATCCAGATATCCCGACTGATGCCGGAGTTAAGAAGCCAAGAGAGATACTAGTGCCCCAGCCACGACTAATAGCGCAGAGGAAAATGCATCGGAAAGGATCTCGACAACGACCAAAGAAATACGCGGAATTGAAACTAGATTTAGACAGACTGAAACAAAACAAAGATCTACACGACTATATCAAAACTAAAAAGTATAAATATAATTATCCTCAAACCTTTTACTACCCCAGAGTCAAGTATTTCATTAATCCTCACTATGTAAGACCCAATAACAGTAGACTCATGGCTTACAGGAAATCATCCACCAAAGAAAATTTTAATAGTTCTGACAGTTTAAATACTTTAGAAAACGTTACATTTGATTGGAAACCTGTTACGATCCACCCTGTTTTAGACTTTCATAATGAGACGTTACATAACAATGATTTTAATAGTATTAGACGTAAACGCACCAAAAGAAGCCTGGATATTGTTCCAAAAACTAAGGAAACAGTTGAAGTTATTAAATCTAAAAATATTCCAACGGAATGGCCTGTTAGTAGAGGCTATGATTTATACGATATGCTACTCAATCCCTTTTATTCTTTCGTGAAACAAGCTAATAAATATACGAAAGGCTATATAAAACACTCATTGAAATCCAAAAGTCCTCCAAAATACTATACCTTTGCTCACAGTCTGCTAATGCACTGCCTTGAAGCTATCGATGGGCTTTTCGAAGTACACAAAGACGTAGAGAATTATCTATTCGAAGACGAACACAAAAAACGCAAAACGAAACGGAAAAAAACAAAGAAGTCCAAAAGGAAAACTGATAAGGCGACTGAAGCTGACGGGAATTTCACAGTAGCAATACACGTATAACCGTTAAATGTAAAAGTTAAAATTTAATTGTGTATTATTACCGCATTTAACATTAATTTATTATTGTAACGTTGAATATCTTTGTTGATTATATTTGGTGTCGGTCTTAATTATGTTATCTTAAATAAAGACTGTAAAATTGCAAAAAAAATTAATAGGGATTTTATTTTGTAAATATCAATAAGAATGTGTAGTTATGAACTAAATTATTTAATAGTTTAAATCAGGCATGCTTAAGCTCGATATCTTTTGTTTTTAACCTTTTATTTCTTTTAAAAAGCGTCTTTTTAATCTTTTTCTTTTATCGTCATTGAAATTATTCTCGCGAAAGATAATTATATTATCTAAATCTGCTCCAGAATTTCGTGTTTATGAAATTCGTCAGTATTTTGAAGCAATCAAACTTCCCGTGTTCGGTAAACAAAAGTTATCGACGCGCGCCTGATTACTATGTAGCGTTGGCAAAATGTATCATATTTGAATTGATATTTGCATCTCGTGTAAGTTTTAAACTGATTATTGTGTTATCCAGGGTACCGGAGACGTCCAATGTTTTATGGAACCTCGCGCGCTACTTCAGATTCCTATTTGGCCTCCCAGAAAGCCCGCAGTTAAGCTCTCCGTCCATGTCTATGCCCATGTACGTAATGCCTCAAATGGCAGACCAGATGCAAATGTACGCGGCCCCAACCATGGCCGCGCCGACGGCACACTAACAAAATTGGACATCTGGTGACATTAATGGATCAAGTGACGTCATTTAGTTTCAATTGGCTAAATGTCAGATTGCCACGTGAACTTGATCCGTGTCTGGTGATTTTGGTTCGTCGATCACGTGGTAATCTGACATTTAGCGTTTTTGTGAAGCAGTCGCAGTGACTTGCATTTCTGGACTGATGCCAAAATTACTTGTCCTTGTTACTTCGATTCGGTTACTGTGATGTTCGGTCTGGACATTCAAGTCACTGCAGTCTGCTCGGTTTAGTTCGTTAAAGACTGAATCTAATTCCCTTAGCTTGGTAGTTTCAATCTGTGGTATTATAAGCGCGAGCCCGTCGACTTTATTCATACAATTACGATTAGTACGATAAATAATTTATTTTTAAGTTAAGCGTTGTTGTAATAATAATTATTTATTCAGCACGATTAAATAAAAGTGTATTAAGTAGTTATTTTTTGTTTTATTTACGCAATGGCTGTAATTTATTATTTTCATCTCATTATCAACCCACTACCAGGCCAGTCACATTTTAGATACGAGAAGGGTTAAGACCACAGTGCACTATCCAAATTCAGATTGGTAAACTTTCGATAAATTCACTGAAAACTCATAGTCACACTGATTTTGTCACGATGATTTGTGTTGACCAAAAACAGAAATTCATTTTTCAATTTTATTACTCGTTATATTTCATTTTAATTTATATATCTAAAAATACATATTGAACAAAATTTAATTATAATTATATTTTAATGAACAAGATTTAATTCTATGGAACTAATTTCAAAAATTAAGTCAAATTATTTTGTGAAATTCAGAAATTTATTTTATAAAAATAAATAATTATAGTATTAAATATAAGATACACACATGGATATCAAAACAAAAAGGAATATTTCATTATAAATGCATGAAGTCAGTGACGAAACTTCGAGAGTCTTAATTGAATTCTGACAATACTTATCTTTTAACAGTACCTATTATAATCTTGTCAGATTAAGCTAAAGTTTAGTTAATCAATAAATCAATCGCCTAGACTAAGGCCGGTTAATAAATAGGCCATCATTTATAATACTACCTTATATCTCTAGAGAAACCTTTGAGAATTGAATAAAGGCCCTTAGGTATGTTATTTAGGTATTTTATGTAAGTATGTTATTTATTTCAATTCTACACTGTCTTCTTCGTCTCCATTTACTTCTCTTTCACTCTTACTCTCTCTGCTTTTATATTTCGCTGGGGGGTATACAGAAAGACGATAAAGGATCGCAATGGACATTGAAGCCATAACGGTTTGGGCTTATTGTCTCATAGTTCGTGGAACCCATCTCCATCATCAGCTTGTTCAGCTTCTTCCTCCAACTCTTCCAGCCTTGGGTTTTGTACGAGTCCGTGAATACCTCGTATGTCACGTTCTTGAGCTGGTAAAGAAGAAAATGGATAAAAAAGGTTCGTTTGTATATTGTCATGTAGTAGTGTGTAGTGTAGTGTATTCGTACGACCCGTGTGGTGTAGTGGTTACCATGAGGGTCTTCCATGTGAAGGTGACCGGGTTCGATTCCCCGCGAAGCAAAAGTTTAAATTATGAATTTCTGTTCCTAGTATGGGGTATAAATATTATACTTATCATCAATTTATCAAACTGAACTAGATACATACCTATTATATTGTAATAATAAAACAATAATTTTAATTTTATATGGCTAATACAAAAACAATAAAGTCCAATTGATTGTGTAGACTGTAGACTAATAATAAATAACTTATAAATATTAATATTAAGCCCAAATAAATTTAAATTTCAATAAAATTAACCTTTAATAAAATTTACAAAGCAACATAATTATTTTTCCTCGCTGTTATGATATTTCTGTTTATACTAAAATTAAATTCTACTTTTATTATAATTATAAAAAAATATGTTTTATTATTCTCATTCTTTTTACGCCTCGAGCTCCAAATTCTTTACTTGTATCGAATATTCATTATGAAAGAAAAGAAAATTAATTTTCCTAGTATTATTTACTGATGTTTTATAACCATTTATGAAATGATTTTTGCTAAAAATTAAAAATCATTTGTATTGGCTGTATTAATAAGGAATTTAGGTACACGCTTTTTAACTCGCTTCATAATATCTTTGTTGAATTTTTAATTTTCTTTTCTTTTGAATTTTATCAATTTTACAATACTTACCCTCTCATTAGGTTAAATACTTTTGTTAAACATTGGTCAAATTAGGTTTATTTATCTTTAAGTAAACTATTACAATATTTTATATGAATGTTCTTCAACTGCCTTAATATCTGTAGTGAAGAAATGATTACAGGGTAAGAATTTACTTCCTATTGAAACTCTCGAAACTCCTTTTTAATCAATTTTATAACAAATTATTAACCTGATAACAAATTATTAGCCTGATATAGAGCACATGTGACAGTTAACCAAGACGTGCCGTCCTTTATAAAGGCTGTCTAACCAAAACAGATTATCTGATGATGAATGGTCAGCGTAGGAAATGCTTTGTGGCGAAGGTTCTTTGTCTCTTGAGCCTTCATATGTCCACGTAATAGCACATCGAAATTAGCAGTAAGTACACTCAACAAGAGCTGTAATATCGTAGTGGTTAGATTTGAGCAGTTCGTCGTGGTGGGTCCAGGTTCGATATCCACACGCACCTCTCATTTTTTTTAATTATGTGAAGTGTGAATTAAAATATCGTAACAAAACCTGCAAGCTTTTTTGGATATGATTGGCTGCACGAAAAACGATGCTGGAAACAAACTCTCGGTACAACTCTCGACTTAAATGGGACACACTAAAATTCAGCGACGGTTGTTATCATTACAGCATTCTAACTATGTAACTTTGTAATTGTTATTATTGTACTGTTGTGGTGATATGGCAAAATAAACTATTCCTTTCTTTATTTCTTTCTTTCTTTATAAAAAGGTTAACAAAGATATACGTTAACGTACCTACGTGTACGTGAGTGATGAGTGTGTCTATGTGGTGTCCACTATGTGTAATAGGGTGTGACAAGGGGAGACGGATGGCATAAGTAGTAAGTACGACAACAAAATACGTCACGTCACGTTACGTTAAAAATGAAGAAAAATAGTGAAAATCATGAAACAGAGAGAGTCGAGAGATAAATGATGAGACAGGAAATAATCTTTATGTAAGGAACAGTATAACTAGCGTGTCAACTACACAAATCTGCTTAGCTATCAGAATAATTATTACATTATTACAATAAAGTTTACTAAAAAAAGTTTATTATATTAAACTTACAATAATTACTTTTAAGGTAATAAAATTAATAATGATGTATCTTACTTACCATTGACGAAAATTGTGTTAAGTGTTAAAATGTTATGTTAAATAAATTAAAAGTTATATTATGTGTGGGTTGTAAAAAAGAAACACATTAGTGAACATCTCGTTTAATCCACAAATAAATAATCGTTAGTACAATTAATGTAAAAATAAATTAAATAAATAAATTAATTAAATGTTAAATTAATAAGACATTCATACCTAGCTTAATTGTAAATGCGAAATCAGCTTTGTAATTGTCGTTAGAGGAGGTTAAAATAAATAAATTATTTCGTACGTGTGTTATTTACATTCATTGTTAAAGTTGAATTTTTTTAATAAATTCATTATTTGAAGTATTTTTAATAATACTCGTGAATGAACGGTAAAATTGTCAGATATTTCATGGCCCCTGAGCAATTTCATTCATAATTTATTGAATTTTATTTATCCAAAGAATTTTTTAAATATGCTGACAAATTTACAGTTTTCTGCCGCAGTTGTTAGAAGTTGGGGGTAAGTCCGTAACCATGCCAGTCTCCGTCAGGTGTTAGTCACGATATGATCTATTCCTTTTTGATGATAGCCTGCAAAGTTTATTACTTTGAATATCTTTTAAATAACAACTCACTGTTATAAAAAATATCGATTATAGCAAACTTAAAAATACATCACACAATATATTTAAAATTACATAACCCTAAAATTAATAAGTGAACCATAAAACCATATAGTGAGCTAAAATGAAGGAAAAGTGAAAACAATTTTGTTTTAACTTATTTTTAAATAACATAAAAATAAAATTACACAGGCAGGAGTAGAAAAATATAGGTACAGTCTTTACAAAAGATACAGATAAGTTCATAATAATAATTATAGTGATAAAAATAAAAAAATATACAAAATACAAACTAAGAGAATAAAAACTTAAATACCGAGTAAGCTCGTAGAATTATTAGAAAGAATATTGATTTACAAAGTTGATCTAATAAATCATTAATGTAATCAAATTACTAATGCTCATAAAGAAAAGAAAAAAGAAAATACAGAAAAAGAATTGAAATACATAATAGTTCGAAAATAAATAGGTATTTAATTTAAAATTATCTGCTATGTTATTATTATTGTGCAAAATTTCATAAAATTGTTTTTACAAAAATTAAAAAAATTAAAAATCATGCAAATGTTAAATAAAAACAATGGAATTAATAAATGACATTATAATAACATGCTAAGAAATCAAT
>DWAV01002878.1:0-10474 GCA_018231305.1 Noctuana lactifera | reverse complement strand
ATTTTTGATGTGGGTAGGTATAAAATATTAAACAAAGTGCGACATGAATACGAATCAATGTCCAGCGTATTCGTATTAATGTTGAATCGTTCGGAGGTGGTACGTCAGGAAGATTGGGAAATTCCCGCGATATTGAAAAAATGTATATCAGATCTGGCCAAAATTACATTGCAATATTCACAGAACCGCATTTCACCAGGTAGGTACGCACGGTTTTTCTAGAATTAGTATAAGTCCGCGACTGTTGTACAAACCTAATCATCGAAGTCGATCAAAATATTTTTACAACCCATTTTTCGTTTCAAAACTGGGGCAAACGGAAATTAAATAGATCAAATTGAAATGTGATATGCTTGCGCAATCTTGAGGAAATAATTTTCACAAAATCATGCTGAGACTAATTTTAATCTAATCTATCTTGAAAAGTTTATCCGCAAGAGTTTGATTATTTTGTTTGTAAATTACACAAACGATTAAAGCTCGTGTATCTGAAACTCAACCTAAATACACTAACAAAAAATCGATTTAAGTACTTCAAATATTCTGAATAGTCTATATTTACCTTTGGGTTCAGGTTCACCCGAACTAGTATTCAAATGTCCGACCTATCTTTACACTAAGAGTTAACCTTTTAGTCTGAAATAGGCTAGAGGTAAATTAAGATAGGCAGTTCCATTAATAACAATTGTAGATGTGAGTTCTGTTCGCTTGACCGGTTTAGCTAACAGGTGAATTGGGTTGACTTGACTTATGTGTTCTAACTGTAAATGAAGGTAAAGGCAAGTTGAATACATTTATTGGTAATATTTAATAAATAATTTTCGCAGACTAAAACGTGATGAGTTAATAAAAGGCATTTAGCATGCTCCATTTATATTTATTGAATAAAATGGTTCATCTAAAGAAACGCGGGCAATGAAATATAACATGAATAAACTAAATATGAAATATATAAGCGAGTGCTATACAATCTGATGTTATTGTATTATACTACCTTCTGCTTATTGGAGTTATTTCTCAGCCTTCCTGATTTTGGAGAAGACTTGCTATTATCGACAATACGCTATTAACATAATACCCGTTCTTATTCTGGTACTTCTTGATTTAACCTTACATACTAAAGTGAATCCAAGATATAATTATATACATTTTTGTAAGCGTTTTAGGAATGCTGACAAGAACGTAAAGGCATGTATGGTGCAGATGTTTTTTCTTTGAATGAAGTAGACTGTATACTGTGATCTTGTAGAGAAAAAATATTTAACGTAGACAGCGCTACGGCGTAGCACTTGGAGGCGTATCTAACTACAGTTCATTTCAATAGATTCTGACAAAGAAACAAATCTTATGTCTCTTACTATATTTTTTTTTTACAATTTAAGCTACATTTTACTTTTCAATGAAAAAGAAATTTAATATTCACATTGTTTACGTCAAAGACAGTCCGGTGCCAATATAAATTACACTTATACAATTTACATTTATTTCCTTTTATGCTACCTAACGCTTGATAAAGGTTTTTTCAATTTCATGCCACTTTGTTCATCTGCCGAGAGTTGTGTTAAATTTTCCCTGCCACCTTTACCAGGTCATCTCTCCAACGAATAGGCGGTCTGCCAACAATCCTGTACCCAAATATTTTCTAAATAAGTAATTAATTCTTAAAGTATTTTTTTTATCTATATGCATTATTTTACACCTTGGCCATTTTTGAAAGAAAAAGGCTAATTTAAATGGAGCCATAATCTGTTCTCTTATTCATGTACATCAAGGATTCCTTATGACTGTTTAGTCATGGCTGCGATATTACGATTAAAAATAAAGATAATAGGTGAATTTTACTTTACAGCAGTTAACTACATCTCAGAAAGGGCTGCATATTATTAAATTCTCACTGTCTCATTACTGGCTCACATCATCATTTTTATCACTAACGCATCATTGAGTACAGTGCCGCAGGACTACTGCAATGTACAGTAGCTGGGCACGGGTCTCCTCTCATACTCGTATATGAGTACACAGTACAAAGTCCCACGCTGGCCAATATCGGGTTCGTGACACAATTATATTTTTTACCTTAATCTATGCAGACTAAAACTACTGCCCATTTAAAATCATATTAAAATTCGAATAGTAGGTAGCAAAAACCTTCGGTTGAAAACGTATAAAATTCCTAAAATGAATATGTTCAACGAGAGGCAAATTAATCAAGAAAAAAAAGAAAATGTTTAATTTAATATCGACATAAACACCTAAATTAATGTTTACTGACTAAGATGCTGTTCTAAGTAACGTATATATGCGTCGTGTAGCCAGTATATGCGTATGTTCAAGGAGAGGTATATGAAACAGGAAAAAAAGAAAATGTTTAATTTAAAACCAACATAAACACCTAAGTTAATGTTTACTAACTAAGACGCTGTTCTAAGTAACGTGTATATGCGTCGTGCTCATTACGAACTGGGTTAATGTTGTTCATCCTCTTCCTAAAGAGACATTATGTAATTACCTTTAAGTACGCGAGGTAGGAATCTTATATTACAAGTATATATTGCAACGTACATAGAACTTATTCTATGGCGACGTATACTTTTACATGATCGTTGAAGAATAAAATTTAACATCTCTATATCTCAGGAGCTTCATGTGATACAGACAGTTCAAATCGAAATATATTTTAAATACTGACACACTTACGGTAATAAGGTACTATGTATTCAAGCAGAAGCACGATAGATTAATGCTTAAAACCCTACTTACGAAGAACCCTCCCTTCAGGCACGCAATTAGGACAAAATTAAGAGGTTCGATAGAGACGTTTTAACAGTTCGCATTTAAGTGCAAGTAGTGTGCAATTTGTATTCACGGCTAGTTCAAAGTTCGGAGTGGTCGCATAAGCTCTGCTTTTACAATGAATTCAAAGTATGTAAATGGCATCCACTTCATGAATATTTACACAAACCCCACCTAATTGTTAACTTATACAACCGTCTTTTGTTCTAATGAATAATGATTATCAGTCACATGCGATGTTAGATAGCCCCTGTTAGCTTTATTTTTGCAATTCTTTTAATAATGAAATATTCATAGAAATTCGTCTGTTTCGTTCTAGTATTACGATCTGTTATTTCGTGACCTTTCGAACGGAAACACAATTATTTATTGTTGTGTATTATTTTATTTCTTTATTAATACTTATTCAGTATTATTAGGTATATGTAGCCCATGTACATAACTCTAAAGTTGATTTAACGAGTTCGCTATTTGCCTATTCAAGTGTTGCAAATCCACATTCAAGGCAGGGTCAAGCGAGGACGGGGTTAGGTGGAAAATGAGGGTCACTTTAGAATTGAGTACTGTTATACTAAATGCATAGTTGATGGGCACACTGAAAATGCAATACCTTCTATCTGGATCACAATCGAAAACACGTTCGGACGCATCGTATTTTGACAATAGTGCTGACATGACGACTTTATACGGGATACGGGAGAAAGGGTGCTGAAGTACTTCGATATACGAGTCTCTGTAAACATCTTTATCGGTTTTCGTTTCGTTACAAATACATAGCTTCTTGGATTCGCCGAGACATTCAACATTTTACGAGAGCATAATGCTGTAGGCATACTTCTACCGTGATCATGTTTGTCGTGAAATGTTTATATTCTGATAGGATGGCTTTTTTGTAGGGTTCCTATAGTATAATAATAATTATATATTTATTACTACAAAAAACAATAGGTACATATAATTACGAATATGACTAACACAATTCGTACAATGGAGAAAATGGAGATGGTTCAGCTCACAAATTATACCTACGTTTATGATTGCGTCAATAAAAGGTCAAAGAACGTCAAAAGAATTTCGAGTGAATCGTTACAGAAATTCTGAATATATTAGGTTTTCTAAAGAAGAAATTACCTTTCAATTTGCAAATAATATCTGATTCTAGTTAAAATGTATAATAATATGTAATTTTATGAATAATACATTTTCTGTTATGTAATTTGATATCCTTCGAAAAATATATATTAGGTATTTTAGGATTAGAAATTCAAACACAATCGTTTAAATTATATTTTACATAACAATACCCCAAGCTATAGAATATCATAAAAAACACGTCAAGCTTTTATAAGTTTGGTATCGTCACCATAAAAAAGCGCCATAAGTGTTAAAATCTTAATATTTTTAATGTTCCATTCGAGGACAGATTCGTGTAATACTATTTACAAATTGTTAATTCCTTCTTTATATCCTTGGATTTTTAATTATTCATAAGATTTGTTGCGAAACGCCAGGCAATAAAGAATTATTGTTACATTTCTTTGCAGCCGATGGAGGAGTTTTATCAATGGAAGAAATGTTTCAAAGAAACTTTGCAGGTAGATACGTTCAAAATTACCCACTCAATTTCTTGTGATGTCATAATATAAATGCTCTTCGAACGTCTTTCTAAGTAAAATACACTTTAAAGTTATTTGTAGTTCACTTGTAAGCAACGTTTAATGAATAACCACTAATGCTGAAATTTAATTTGCGTTTTCATGCTTTGAAGACATTTTAACCGTTAGTACCTTCTGTTTGTAATATAGTCGTGAACCTAATACCACTTGGTGGTTTGAAAACATCTGAATTAAGTAAGCTATTGCAATTAAATGATCATGTTTACGAAGTCCAGAAAATCACTCTTATATTACATTTACGCATAGTACCTATAAACTTTTTCTTTCTCTACCAAAAACTTTCCCGGCTGTTACAAGAATTGACAGAACTCTTAGTAGAACCTTTTCGCTTATTACCCCAATTTGCTATACAACGTGCGATGAAAAACATCGTTAGGAACCGCTTTTATCTTGTATTTTTGCGTATTTTTATGACACGGTTTGGATAAAAACATGTTTTATGTTATAGAAAAAAAAAGGACATAAACTCAACCAGATAATAATTGCAAATTTAAAGCGCTGATACCACTTTTTTGTTTGTACAAATCTGGCCTTAGCTTTGATTAAAATTTATCCATGACCTCTTTAAAAGAAACTTTCGTTAATCATTTCTATCGAATTTTTACAAAACCAAGGAGAACTAGCAGGCCAGTTATACGATAAGCGGAATCTGCAATTTTTATACATGATAACAAATCAAGTTACTTTAATCTGCGTCTCCGGGGAGCGATAAATTCTAATAGACGTTGAATTTACTTCGCCCACGTTCCGTGACCAGAAAGTATAAAGTAGGTTCATGATCTTTAGATGAGGGTTGGCTTTATCGACCGAGAAAACCTTAATTAATCGGTTCCTAATCAAATTTGACGCTATAACATATGAGTATGATCAAACGACCTTACCAACTTTTACTTTACTTTTTACAGAAATATTTTGTAAGTACTAAAAATGTTTGTACGAATCTACGAGTATATCGTGAAATCTTACTGTAATTCGAATTCAGTATATTAATATCGAATTTCGGAAAAATTATGAGTAGATCATAAAATAAATTCCACATAATAATAGTTTATTAATTACAAAACCTTGAGAGTAATCACGGACGTGATTTCATAAGACTTTACAAATTAATTAACTTGTTTTGTCTAGTAAAGTGATATAAATGAATTTCAAGCAACGATTTCAAGGGTAGTTAACGGTTTGAAGTGATCGTTACGAAGTCAATTAAGAGGTCCTTTAATTAAATAGAGATGTAAAAGCGTATTTCAGTTATGATGTCGAAAAAGCTTAAGCTGAAAAATTATAAGTTTACTTTTATGCTTTTTAAACAATATTTTTATATTATAAAAAAACTATTAATTAACCTACCTACTAACATACTTATGATGTAAAAATTTTTGTTGATTATTAATTTATTATTATGAAATTGATACTAGACATCGACAGCTAATTAAGTTTCTCAATTAGGTAACTTTCTAGCCATATACCTAGTTTTATTATTATTTAAAAAAAACTACTTTTGAAAATACCTACCTATCCACGAATCATTTCTTCTTGTATGTATAATATATGTATGTATCAAAGTACCTACAACAGAAATAATTGATTTCATCAACATTGTAATTAATAGGCAGTCGCGTTGACTTATGCCTACCAATTAGCTGACGTTGTTTGATGTATATTAAGATTAAATTTCATATCACAAGGCTACAACATATGTCAGGTTATCACGTGTAATATACAAATGCAAAAATAAGTTTTCGACATATTATTTGTAAACGATTTACCTCGGGACATATAAATATGTTAAAAAATATTAAGTGACTGATCGTTTAGATGGTCCTGTAAACCATTTTTAAATAAAAAAATACATTTCCAAATGTCTAGGCTGCTAGAACGAAGTTAATTATGCTTTTTCTTCCACTCGTAGTGTAACTTCAAATGAAGATTTTGATTTAAAAATATCTGACTGAAACATTTTATAGGTACCTACTGGTACTATAACATATTGAAAAATAACTGGTCTATAAAGTCGTAAACTGACTTCATATGCGCCTGAACTGTCAAAAGCGCCGTCCGAGCTTATGCTCGTAGAATGGAAACTAATCTGGATTAAGTGCTGACCCCGAGTCACGACAATAGATTATAATTAGAACGTACTCTGAGTATTTATAAGCCTCCATTAATGCACACTAACAGCGTTAGTGATACTGAGAATGGGATACTTGCGAAGCTGGGTTTTCACTACTTAGTAACCTATAAGAATGTTTGATATTGTAAAACAATAATATTATTTTCCTTTAATTCCCTGTGTGGCGGGTTGCATAGACACACACGAAGACAATTACACAAACACTCAGACCGGAAATAGAAATCTTAATGCATCATTTAAACTACTACTAATCCGGGAATTGAATCCAGGACCCTTCGAATGGCGGACCGGCATCATAACTACTACACCGCACGGGCCGCCATTCTCAATCTTTTCCGAGTGCAAATACAATTCTGTGAGACGAGTGGGCTGTAGATCGATATTTCAGAATTTCAAAAGATTTATTACCAAAATATTGCCTGTGACAATCAATCAACGCCACACTACACTTGATATGTCGAGATCACAATACTCGTAATGTTCCTCGATGTCGAAAGCATCGGGTTATCCAGTTTGGAAATATAATAAATAGGGCTATAGATTAGAGTTAAGAAGATGGTAGGCTCTTGATTGTATCAAGCTGTTTGTAAGATATAACGCCCTGTATTTACACCTATGATTCTGTTGGCAAACCTAACTTCTTAAGAGGATTGCTGATATTTTTTAATTTCGAATAAAACACAGATAATTATTTAGTCACCAATTTGGTGTTACACATTTTATTTTCTTGACTTCGGTTGCACGATATTGAAATTATTTCGACTACATAATATTAATAATTTTATTATTCACAAGTAGAATAATGTAGAATATTTTGGGTTACATACTCGTATATAATAGTAGTTTTAAATAATATAGTTTCCTATACAATACCTCATTCATCATAATGATGTAGATTATAATATTATTATGTAAATGATATTGATAAGTTTTTAAATGTGTAAATATTTAATCTCATTAGAGGTGTACAATTTTTAAAATATTGATATTATCGTCCTATGTAAGATAAGTCAGCCATTTAAAATGAGCGGACGTAATGTCAGTAAAACACTTGAGAAGCTACCGTTATAAGTCAAAGCCCCTTGTACTCGTATGTCCACGTGTACACTCACACATTCAAAGCAAGATATTCATTTGTTTGCCCCGTGCTCGCTCTGACTTCGTTCGAGTGACGTTCACTCACACATTCAGATGCTGCCGTCATTATTGTGCTTCACTGCGCCCTACTACGCCATTACGTCCTTTGATTTTAAATGTCTATGATGTAACCAAAGAGAAAACAAAATTTTAGATCTTTACTTATTTACAAACCACCATTCTGTTATTAATAAATGCCAAAACAAAGGCGTTAAAATTACCGCATCGTTCTTAGATAGACCATTAGACACTGAATCAGTGCTATCCTTCTTATCTTATCTTACCTTCCCTCTTTACATATTTAACATAATAAAAACAAAACATGAATTTTAAGCATTCTTAACATTGATAATTATATAGGTACTAGAAATTTCGTAGTAATATTATTATACCGAAATATTATATGTAAAGTGTAACTAGGTATATTTTATAAACAAATTTAATTTATGTGTTGGATAATAAAGGTAATAAGTTCAAAGTTCATTCTTGTCTTATATTATAATAAACATTTTTATATTTAAAAAAAATGCAGTAGAAGGATCAAAAAAGAGGAAACATTACACCTAAAATGATTTTTTTAGAAAAAAATAAAAGTAAAAATTTATTCCTTAATATGACGAAGCATTTGGTGTCCTGCAGCATATTGTTAAGTTCCATTGTGGCCCAAGAAGACTTTAACCGTGAAGTAATAACCTATGGACCGCAGAAATATTGCTTCCTTAGTAAAGTTCATTAATATTCTACAACATTTCAACACTTCATAGTGACCTTACAAGCTGTACTAAATATTATGTGCATTGACGAAATTAAGAAATAAATTATATACATAAATAAATAAATTTAGAAATCTTAGTTTCACCAAAAAAATTTTAATTTGTGTTAGTTGCTTCGCCACCTAAAACGAGCAAATTTTCACGATTACATTAGGTATATATTTATTATAGTTATACGTAGGTAGTTAATACTTATTTAAAACTTCACTGTACTTGTCCGAAGTGCACGCAGTCATGTGAGTAGATTATAATATTTACGTGCTATACACGAATATACACATATAAGCCGTTCGAAATAATTACTCATGATCGTAACCAAAATCTAGACAAGAAAATACTTAAGTAAACTTAACTCCACCTTCCATCCCACTACAGATAAAATAAAGACGGTTGTGTCTTATAAATAATTATAAATTTCATACCCCACGATTCCATAATATAAACTTGTACAATCCTATCAAATACGTCACTAGACTACTGAGCAATATCCACCGCTCAATTACGCCAAGTACGATGACGTCACACTACGACCGCCTCTCTCAAATGGTAGTCACGTCACGAGTAAGTATTTCGAGTGGCTAATACAAATCCTACCTAATGGCTAATTCGATCGGTCGTACGTGTGGGTTTGGCGAGGGTCAGTTCAAATCGTGAGCGGATGCCATTGCTTCACCTGCTCCATGGGGCTCGCGAGGGCGGAGTTCCAGTGCTGGAGCGCTCGCCCTCGAGCAAACATGTAGGAGCCTAGCACGAACTTGCCGAGTAGGCGATCTGCAAAGGAAATTCTAATGAGATAATTAATTCATCCCCTAATTAGGCCTTACCTGGTTGTGGGGAGAGACCCGTGCCCAGCAGTGGGACATAAAAAGGGTTGAAGGCAATTAATTAATAACAGAGATATAAATATCCCCGATTTCAGAAACAACAGTATTTATTACCACTAAATGATCGTGATTCTCAGTTCTAAGATGCTCGGTAAATAATAATAGTAATTCTGGCAACCATACCTCTTTAACCAAAATACAAGGAGTGGGTTGCTTCACGGTATATGATGAAAGGGGGGCTATAGGTTCATGGTCAAACTCCTGTAAAAGCTTACCTTTGGCGTACACGGAGTGAGGTTGCAGAGCTTGCACAGTGACGCTGGTCGTGTGCAGCTCGTCGGCGCGCAGTCTGAAGTGGAAGCACTCGGAGATATTGGCTATCCCCTCTTTAGATACTTCGACGGGAGTGGTCCTACGAGCGCGCACGCCACGACACGCCCGTTCCTGGGTCACACGAGCTACCATCTCACGTTTTGTTGACGTCGGATCCAGCTACATTGAAAAAAATATTAAAATAACGCTTCATACTCATAGCACACTAGGATTCCCTGTGTTGTGGGTGCCACGGACACACTCAAAGACTATTACACAAACACCCAGATCGAGAACAGAAACTTAAATATTTAATAATTTAAATTTTTGCCCCGCTGGGCATCGAACCCGTGACCCGAATGGTGTACTGGCGTGGTAACCACTTACTCAAGCGGGTCGTCATAATTAATATTGTTAATTTTTTAATGAATATTTATTTATCTGACACAAACAGTTTTTTTAGTGATGAGACCACGGAACATAATACGAAAAAGATATAACGAATTACGTTAATGATGTAGACTATATTATCGTATTTTGAAGTAGGTTACGTTATTAGATACTGCTGAAATCATATTCCTCTCCAAAAGAACGGGCGAATCATTAAAAAATCAAAGTTGGTAATAAAAGGTAAAAGGGTATAAACATTCCTGGGTAATCGAATACAAACAATTTCGATTACCTACAAAGAATTAGAAATTCTTTCCTATAACATTTTTAATAAATAACTTTATTTTATAGTCTAGCTGTTCCACGCGGTTTCACTCGCGTTAAGAATAGTAGCGTAATGCTTGATAGCCTATAACCTTCCTCATGAATGTAGCTATC
>DWAV01002877.1:0-10474 GCA_018231305.1 Noctuana lactifera | reverse complement strand
AATTAAGGTAATGCATTTATTTATGGCGATAGCACATCTCCGCCGCGGACATGTAGTAGCGAAACCGCGGAAAGATCCCCACACGTTGTCGTTTGTATGGCGCGCGGAACTCGGCGTCAGGTGTGGTCAGACGTGTAGCCGGGTATCTGAGTAGATCGGCGGATGAACGCGCGACAGAGACAGCTGCATAGATAAATTTGAGAACAGGCAATTTCGCTAGATTTCCGCGCGCCATACAAAGGACAACTCGAAAAATCGTTCAGCGGTTCCGCTATCACAGTTCCGCGGCGGAGATGTTCTACCGCGGTTAGTATTATTATCCGCACATGACTGACCTGCGAGTTAGTGATATAGTGCGGATGCGGGTGCGGCGGCGAAGCGAAGGGCCCCCGCGGCGGCGGCGCGAAGTTGCCGTGGTACTGCAGCCCCGCGTACACGCCGCCCATCTGCCGCACACCACCGTACATCACACATCGCCCGTACGACGAGCGACGGAAATATTGGGGGGCGGCCGACACCACCGATCCTAACGTCTAACGACTTAGCCGGAGATGCCAATATTACGCACAAAAGTAGGAATGGAAAGGAATGGTCCTTCGAGCCGGATCGGTATATAAAATATTTTTTTACTGTTAGCGTACAAAGAATCTATCTATATCGCAATTCGTCGTATGTTTTAATTGGCAGCATTATAAAAAAGGTAGCCAACTGATGGTCCTTCTAGCCGGATGAGTACATAAAACGCATTAATTCAAAATCTATTAAATTTTGTCAAATAGTGATTCTCGAAAGGGTCAAGTTAACGAAATGTTTAATACATCTTTTTAAGCGTGTAAAATGACACTCTATGTTTGGTTTTTATGCAATGGTCTGTCGGATCAGTAACTATATTCATATCAAAACGAATATTTTAGCAACTAGATTGATAGATAAGGTATGAAATATAAATCTTTAATACAAATGTGTATCTACTTGAAGTGTACCACACTAATCCGCATTCGAGCAGCGTGGTGGAGTATGCTCCAGGCCTTGTCCGGTTGTGGGGAGAGACTCGTGCCCAGCAGTGGGACACAAAAAGGGTTGAAAACACAAGAAGAAATTAATATCAAACGTAGATTATAAGACACGAATTTGTTGGCAGAAATAGATCAATTGATTAAAAAATTATGTTTGGACAAAGGGAGCATGCATTTACATTACTATTTTCATGTTTTTATCCCATAGTGGGTGTCGGCCGCACTTCCCACAATAATCCGTTCATTCTATAGCTTACTCGAACACATCACGATCCTTTACTGACTTTAGGCGACTTTATGACTGAATTATACAAATGGACACTTCAAACATAATTATGTAATATAGATAGATGCCTTCTCCGTTTCTTATTTTAACGGCTTAATCTATTCATACGGTAACCGTACGAATAAATTATGTGACTATTCGTCCGACAACAAACTTTTTATCAGATTTTAAACAATGAATTCAATTCCCTGGCTCGGTCGCTCGGCCGGAAATATTATTTAAACTAATTTAACCTAATCTAACTAAAAATACCAGCTAATTATCCAGTAGTAATAATTATCCATTAGATTTTTCTTAAAACGCACGAACAATTACAATTTTATTCATCCGTTTACCGTATGAACAGTCAATTCGTATTTCAAACTGTGCCCCCCGGTTTCGCCTGCGTTAAGAATTGCAACGTAACGCTCAACGAATAGACTATCTTACACTAAAAGAATTTTTCAAATCGGTCCAGTAGTTTCGTAGATTAACGCGGTCAAACAAACTCATCTTATTTCTAGTATAGATACACCATTTAGTTAAACACGAAAGTGGACGATACTAGTAAAGACGGTAATGTATATTATAACGTCTAAGTAACCACGGTCGTAAACCCGATCGTAATGTGTCCGAATAAGAACTACAAACATTATGTACTATTACTAAAACCATGTACCAACACAAAAATGGTAGCATTTTGGGCGCATTTTCAACTATAAAGCAGTTGCAGATTATCTTCTGGTTCCGTGATAGCACATGGACCATACAGTCGTATATATTTAGAGGAAATATAACAAAATAAATATTACATATAAAAAAAATAATAGGCATATATATTGTCATAATAGCATGTAAACGCATAAAAGCTAGACTAAGCAAAGTTAAATGACTAAATAATCACCGATTTATTGTAGTATAGCAAACAAAATAATCAATAAATGCATAGGTACTTAAAATATAAAAAGGACAAATACTCCATATAAGTACATGTATAATAAATAAATAATAATTATAATCAAAGTTATATTACTTGTCACATAAAAGCCTAAAGAAAGGGAAAAAGAAAATTTTTGCACGTCAACAAATATATAAATAGATATAATTATACCGTAAGCGGGAGGTAGAATTACAAAAAGTGCCCTAACTCTATATTATAACTATTTCATCATACACAGGGGGGTGGAAGCGTTTTGGAACTAATGGCGATAGCACGCACGGCTCCGCCGCGGAACTGTATTAGCGGAACCGTTGAACGATCCGAACACGTTGTCGTTTGTATGGCGCGCGGAACATCGGCGAAATTGCCTGTTCTAACATCAAGATTTAACTTTGGCGCTGTCTCTGTCGCGCGCTGTTCCGCCGAGCAGCTCTAACGCCGGCGACACCTCCGCTATCATTTCGCGGTACGCGGAGGTGTAGCGGACTATCGGATGAGATCGGCGGATCAGCGCGCGACAGAGACGGCTCCATACATAAATCTTGATGTTAGAACAGGCAATTTCGCTAGAGTTGCCGCGCGCCATACAAAGGATAAAACGAAACATCGTTCAGCAGTTCCGCTATCACAGTTCCGCGGCGGGGATGTGCTACCGCGGTCAATGTTGCGCATAAAATAATAAGAACGAGATAAAAACCTACAGCTTTCATATAATAATAATGGTATGTCACAACTATTAAATACAAAACTGCGCCAATGTTAATAATACCCGCTCCCGTCGACATTCGCTAGTTATAACGTTATATAACGATATCACATAACGTTATAACAGTATCGAAATGGTTATCAACGTCCACATTAAAAGAGCATATCTCAGGAAACAGCCAAATCTAAAAAGGAAAGCGACCAGCCAAATATTTTCATTTGTGTTGTAAACCAGTCTATAAAGCACTAGTTCAGGGGTCGGCAACTCATGGCACACGTCATTGGACCTTGCGGCTCGTGACTGTTTAAAAATGTACTTACTTTTGGCCACATTTAATATACATATATATTTTTATTTTAAATAATATAATATTTTCGTACAATAGAAATCATTTTGGGCAATACCTATATGTAAAGCAAAAGTATGAATAAAATCCATTGTATGAGTAGGTACTAGGTAACATTCATTAAAGTATATACAATACACGAGTGTAGCCAGCCTTATTAGGCCTTATTGGTTGCAAAAAGGTTGCCGACCACTGCACTAGTTGCTAGCAACAATATCATAATATACAAAGTGAGATTAGATGGACAGTTCACAACGTGTGGACAGCGGCGGGATATCAAAAAAACTCACTCGGTGTTGCCAGTTCACTTTAGTTATAACAAATCTCTTTAACAGGAAAATAAGGAAAGTATAAAAAAAACTGTATAATGTTCTATTTTTAAACGCGAACGTCACTTTTGTGTTTGTAATCACAAATTAATTATTGGCGGTTTCATAAAAATTATTTCAGTGAATTTTTAATATAAAAAAAAAAAAAATTTCGTAAAATAAAGGAGCTGTTAGATCGTTGTATCATAGCATAAAGCCAGACCCCGAGGTAGTCATACATATATCCAAGAAATCGGCAATAATAGGTCGAAAAATAACCGATTTAAATAAATTCTTTTCGAGACGTCTATTAGCACATACAGTTTTAAAAACAAATAATCAATTGAATCTAAATATCATACAAAGGAGTTGCGCCACACTAGTAGAACTGTCCCGTTCGAAAAGTTATTTGTTTACGTAAAAACAAAACACATGCGTCTGTCTGAGGGTTAGTTACGAAAAAATATTTGGAGGGTCACTATCGACTGGGGCTAAGTGTACTCAGTACTTTGGCCATAGCATTTTATTGTTAAATATACAACAAAAAAAAAAAACAAAGAAAAAAATGAAAACAATTGCCATCTGTGGTGGAGAGCTAGTAATGCTAGACAATTTTCGTATCAGCGAACTAGACTGACCCGCCACGAATATTACACGGACTTCGAAAGCTTATACAAATTGATAAAAAAAAGATACAATTTTTCATCAACATGAACCCACCCTATCAAAGCACATGTATTACCGTCGGAATCGGGCCAGTCACAATATGATATGTACAGAACCAAACAATATGAGCTCGAGTGTTGCATGCTGTAAAAACTTCCCGAGTGCCAACGCCATAATGTTACAATTTTACACTAACACAACACATACAGTCACACCACCGCCGGTTAACGGGTGAAATGGCGCGAGAACGTCGGTTTCGGTTCGTTAAAATATCGTGTAATATAATATAAAGTACGGAAAAGAATTAAAAAGATTCTGTTCGGAAGTGTGAAATTAATAAAAACATCGACAACTGAATGGTAGAGTGCGTCGGTTGCAAGCGCTCGGACGCGTCCACCAATGTAACAAGCGCGCGTCGTCGACGCCAATTGTGATTGGTTGCCGATCGCGCGACATCGTTCGTTGAACCAATAGGAGCGCGTGCAACCGTCGCGTAGTACCTAAAATGTCATCAAGCACTGTGCAGACTGAGTCTATGTATTACATATAGTAAGGTATAAAGTAATTATGTGATGCACACGTCTCTACGCAGCCTACCGCCACCTCGCTAAGTCACACTGCATCTAGCAGCCGCTGTTAACACAAACCAACGCCTGGCTTAACGTTTTTCAAACGATCACACTGCAAACTCACTTAGACCTGCATACAAAATTTAACTCTACACCATACAAAATAGGTTCAAAATTCGTTTGCAGCGCGCTCTGAACAAGGGCCACAGTCACATGAGCCAAGCTGGTAAAAATCACTAACATGACAGGTGCTTTTAAAGTATTAGAAGTGTTTTGGAACCGGTAAGGAAATTGATCGGCAATTTCGATGAAGCATTCGCTTAAGGATGACGTGTAGTTTTGTTATACACCTCGACGAACGAATATTTTTAACAATTAGTATATTATTTACTTATAAAAATAGCTCCCAACATTCCTACCGTGAAATTGAAAGACAAGACAATTGTTACGGTAACTGACCTAGTTGCAACAAATTTGCTTGTAATAGACACAGTTATGTTGATAGCTAACTAAACGTAACCAAAATTACTCGTGCTCATCTATTACACAACGTCTCAGATAAAACATTCCTAAAATAACATACGACTAATAATATATTTATATATTTTTATAATTAAACAACACAAATGAACAGGTCCAACGAGGCGTAGACAAAACCAACGGATCCGTGTACCGTCAAAAAGTAATTATAAAGTGATCGTAAAGTAGATAAATAGTATTAGTGAGCCCGCACCCTCGGCATCGCGCCGAACCCTACATTCGGAAGCTGCTGGACTTGGGAACATAGCAATCTTTCAAAATACAAATCATTGAGCTAAGCTAGAGCTAAACATTCACGGGGGACATTCTAATGGTTAATAATGACTTTGCGTGCTACACAAGACCGGGAAAACATTACAAGAGGCCGACAGAAACAAACATTTCACAGCCCTTAGTGCTAATAAGCATCCTTGTCTCGTAGCAGATTCATAAGCTATAGAACAAGTTGACAAAGACGCTTCTGTTAGTCGTAACGCTGGTATAGCAAGCAAAGTGCTAAAAACTATAAATTCAGAACACGTTCACTATAAAGTTATCAAAGGTGGTTAAGATAAAAATGTTAATCGATGCAGGACTGTATGCAGGTAATTGAGAACGAAACAGTCCAGCAGCGACCGGTACATAATATTAAAGAGTTCGTAACAGAACGAGCGTAGAATGCTATCGGTACTAGGGCGGCGACGTGACGTGTCAGTTCAATAACTATGGAATTCCAAGCTTTATTTTGAGCGACGTAAACGTTATTTTCGCTTGACGCGCGTCACATCGCCGCCCGCGGTACGACTACTGCGGCGTGCGCCGCAAGCTTACATTATACAAGCGACATATACATGTATTATCACATAGGATTAAATCTAGTACCCGCCTCACCGCAAGTATCAACAGTATCATCGTAATCTGGGCATGCATATCGGTTGGTGCTCGAGTTGACATGTGTACAAAGACGTGTGTCCAGCTGTACAGGCCGGAACAGCGACAGTTAAACAAACTAGTAGATATCAAAAACCAAAGCGCGGGTGATGGTTGCCGCCGAGAGGGGCGCCGGCGTCGCGTGCCGTGTACGTTGCGGCTAAACTAGGTGTCGGGACAGCTACACCGGTAACCGGACATTAACAAAAATCAAAAACGCATTCTCAGGTAATAAACAATGTTACACTACGCGGTGCTTGCTTTCGAAAACTTTGTAAGTTGTAAGGAAGCGGAGAAATCGGAACAATCCAAAACTGTCTACTACTGGACAAACATGATAATTATCAAAAGGCACAGAAATTATAATCGTAAACCAAAACAAATCATAGAAGTAGCCGAACTAAGGGTACTTGGTGATAGAATTTTTGTTCGAGACAGCAAAAAAGTGATCGGGGGCAACAAAATACAAGGCACGCCGAGACTCGAGCGCGCCAGCGGAGGAGTCTTCACTTCGTTAGCGTCAGTGAAGACCCGCTGACGCCGCAAGGCCCGTCCAGCACTGAACGCCAGGAGGGCGGGCGCGGGATGAAGGAAGCGATACAAACGCACCAGACACCGGAAGCCGCGACCGGGACGACACCGGGACCAAACCACAACACAACGCGCCCGAACGTGAGTTCATCAAAAGTTTCCATAATAACTTTAAAAACAATAACGCATTCATAGTTAACACTGTAAGCAAACCGTTAGATCAAGTTAAAGATGAAATCTTACTACACGAGGACATTTTATCGCGTGACGTCACACGCTAAACCAATCCAAATTGTATTACAAATGAACAATTTAACTTAAAATTAACATTCAAAACTCACATTCGAGCGCCACCTGGTCGACTATATCTAGTGAAAGGTTTGTCATCAGACACAACTCAACAAGCCGCAGTTCCAGCCAGTCACAAAATTAATTACAAAAAAACCTTAATTAATATTAAATTAGCATTAAGACTATGGTAGTGCCGCTAACGAGACTCGAGGACTCGGGGAAGCCATAGCAGTTCACCTGGACGCACATACCCGGGCGATGCTGTGAACCGTGTGTAGTCAGATGTGATGATAATGTGGTCAGTGTTGAGGGTACGAGTACAACAGAACTTATGATAGTATCGAAAAACGAAATAGAATTCACTTTCATGTTGTACATTGACAACTTAACGCTGCGAATAGACGAGTTCAAGTAAGCGAACGAGCAATGAATACGTGCTGCTCTTAATTCCGGTCTTATACGTTAGGGGCGCTGCTATTCAATGTAGTTCGTTTTTCGTAAACTATCAAAGCTCATACTAGAGATGTAAGTGTAATTAAGAATCTCATGGAGTTTTCAGTGATTAGATAAAATTTATAAATATGCTCCAGGCTTTAACCGGTTGCGGAGAGAGATCCGTAGCCAGCGGTGGGACATAAAAAAGGGTTGAGGGCAAATAAAATTTGACTGAACAGATGTCTTATTCACTATGACATTAAAAACACGTAACGCGGCGCGCATAATATGATTTTCAATTCCACGCACAATTACGCACATTCCACGCATAATTGGGCGTGTTACACGTAATGTATAGTATATTATAAATACTTTTGGTGGCGTGGCGCGTTTCGAACCCACGTTCATGGTTTAAGCGCGTTACGAAATCGCACGTTATTGATAACGAATCATGTGTATCATAGCGAATAAGGCCCCTGAATAGTTAGGATTTGACATTTTCGTACAAGAGACAAGACAAGTTATTAGCCTTCAAACTTGACATAAGTATAAATGTGTCTGTTTTCAATTATACCAAAACCATTGAAATGGCGTTTTCTGTGACAATAAAAACGTTCTGAATCACATGAAGCGTTTAATATGGTTAAAGCATTGACGAAATTGAAACCCAGAGCTAAAATAGTTTAATTTAGATAAAATAAATGTTTCCAAGACAATAATAATAGTCTTCGAAACATTAATAATAAAATAAATAAAAAATAAATAAATAAATAATTAAGTAATTATCTATTAAATTATTATTATAATTAATATAACTTAATAATAAAGTTGAATTAGATTAATAACAAAAACATAAACGCGTTGTTAAATTTTCTTTGAACACAGACCTCAATTTTCTAATTTAAACATAATATGTAGATTTTTTTACAGTAAAAACTCCAGGAGATTTTGAATTATGATTTGTAGTAAATAGCAGACTGTTTGTAATTTGTGTGTGTCAAAGTAGAAATGGCAAGAATGTACGAGAGATATATGCAATATAGTCATAAAAGCAAACAGAATTAAATTTTTAGTAATGTTTTTTTGTTAATTTTTCTTTAATCATCAAATAATTGGGTCTTATAGGAAACTAGCTTATAATAAATTGGACCAAGGAATCAAGTTGTCTCAAGGGGTTGTAGGGGTAGAATTTGGGAAAATCCCTTCTCATTGTATTCGTCTACGTCACACAAAGAACACACCCTTCAAGATTCAGGTGTCTACGGTCAGCGGTGTGGTTCAAATAATATTGTCAAATTCAAAGTATGATGGCATTTTGTTAAGTTAGGGGAATAGCTGCTAGTATAGCATATTACATACAGTATTTTGTTCTGCACAAGATTCCTCTCGACTGGAGGAAAAAACAAAGGACTGGAGGAAAGGGAGAACGAACAGTGTGTGAACTGTGTGTAAGCTGTAACTGTAAAGGGTGAATGAACCGTGTGTGTGTTTGTGTGAACCTTGTGTAAGCTGTAACTGAAAAGGGTGCATGAACTGTGTAAAAGCTGTAACTGTAAAGGGTAGCAGTGTGTATCGTGGGTCTGCGTTGTGTCTGTATAGTTGTATGTATGTACATGTTGTGTTGTCGGTGGAGTGCGGTAGGTGTCGGTACCTGGTAGCGCAGCGGCGCGTGCGGCAACGCGGGCAGCAGGGCGCCCCACACGTCGGCCGCGCCCGCCACCTGCCGCCACCACACGCTACACACGCTGCACCCGCACCACCCTTCTCTCTCTCTCAACCCCTCCCTCCCCCCTCACACTGCCCACCCCGACGCACGCTGCACGCGGCGCGTCCCCCGACCGCGACCGACTGTGCACGATTTCAACCGAGATCGCGCAATGTTCGAACTCCGAAATTAATGCTTTTCACATCTTTACGAGTAAATCAGTTACGGTCATAATTTACGACTAAAAAAAAACAGACCAAGTTCAAACCGGCTGAATTAAGAAGCCATTCAAAAATTATACTGCTAGTAAGTTAATTTTTTTATTAAACAGATTGCTTTAAAATTAAAATTTAAGTTTATTTTAATTTTGTTTTTTTTTTTAAATCTAATTTCATAAATAAATATGACATGTTAATTTAGTGACGGTGAATCGCGCCACGTGCAGTGCGTCGTTCGTATCTTACACACTAAATTATAACTCTAAACTTATGAATAACTTAACTAAAATTCCTATGAACAATATTCGATACTCTCCACATTATTGTAGGAAAAACTTTAACATAACAGCGAACCGCAGCGCTTTCCGTCTTAAATTAAGACGAATAAATAAATAAATGCAACGGTCAGTGTGTAATGTTCATTTAATTTTCGTTTAAGTTATAAAAAATAACTGTTTTATGCAAAGTATTTTAAAACACATACAATGGTAAGTTGTTATCTTAGCACTTTTTTAAACATAACATTCATATGGAACTGTGAATCTGGGTTTTTTTTGTACATCAATGGCTTTAACGTTTCATCACACACTGTCCATTGCACTACAAATCAAATTAAGTTCATACCAAGAAAATACAGTACAAACCAACTTTAATATTAAATGGCTTACATCTACAATAATAAACAGGCTTCATATCGAAAGAGCACCAGTGTTCTCCTAAACCAATGTGTTGTTTTAACGACGACTATTTCGCATGCTATGCCCAGATCGTATCGTTGTATTCAATTTCTGAACGCATCGCCTAATGAATTATTTTGCTGAGACAAAAATTAATTCGACGAACTTCCAAAACAATAATTTATGTATCTCCTATAGTAGGTACATAGTGTAATATGTAAGAGTGATGTAAAATAACACTATTTCGTGTTTTAGGGGCCACCCATAAATTACGTCACACGAATTTCATGATTTTTTGACCCCCCCCCCCTTCCCCCCCCCCCCCAAACCTAGTGTGAACTCACATAGTTTC
>DWAV01002876.1:0-10476 GCA_018231305.1 Noctuana lactifera | reverse complement strand
GTGTTCTAGTTGATAGTTTTGTAACATTTCTGTTCTCTCAATTTTTTACGTGGTTTAAGTTATATACTTACCTAATAGTAGATTTGTATTATTTATTCTATATTATATATATATTCTGTATAGATATTCTATGTATGTTAATGGCTTAAGCTAATGCAACAAATTCCGATAAAAGTATTTGCACGTCAGTGCGTAGGTAGGTACGTATGTACGAGTTTGAGTAGCTAAACGTTTCTAGAGCTTTAGAGCTTACAGATTATTTGAACTTGAATCATTATTATTATTACCAATTAAATATTTATTATTACTACTACCTCTATGTATGAATTTGAAACTACGCTATTATAATACGTAATTTAGTAAGTAGGTAGATAAAGTACAACTGAAACAAGTTTCATATCAAACTTTATCACGATAATGCTAGAATTGTGAAAACCGTAAAACTGGATATACATAAACCAATTATCTAACATAATATGCTTTAAATTGAAAAATATTAAAGTTAAACGTAAAACATAATTTAGTTTAGGTTACTGACCTAATAAAAAATTATTATCTTAAATTGTACATATTATTAATTTAGTCAATTTAGGTTATATATTTAGAAAATACCTACGGATAGTTTCATTATCATTATCATGATACGAACTTCATTATAGTTATGTATTGCTAATTAAATAGCAATCGCAACCTTGCGTTATCAGACTTATCAGTGTTATCACCGTGGATACCAAAAAATATTATACATTCAAGTAATTTTAAGAGCATAAAAATGTAGTAAAACTATAAATGTGGCAAGTCCATAGGTCATTGAAACTCACCATGGCGCCTGTCCATTGACACTAGTATCACCATCAAACCGTTAATGCGACGCGAGCCGCGGCCGTGCCGTGGCGTGCCTTGAACGCGAGCCGCGGGACCACTAGCCGCACATTATTGTGCAAGACCCGTGCGAGTTCCTATTCAATTTCAAATATGGTAGCGGCCGCGGACGCACGACCCATTGGTTACTGCACGAAGCGAAACGATATTCGACTTGCGTCGAATTTATTGTCACCGGCTAACATCAGCTTCGATCCCAATAGATTTCATTTCCTATTACGTATTTATCTTTACGACTGATCTGTCTCTAGAGAGATGAACTATTTATTCTTAGATTAATTACAGTAGGCTGTATCACTGTTCCATGCGTTCTAGTTGGATGGCATATAGGTAACGGATAAACGATTTGTTCCTATACCCTATGACATAATTTAAAATTTTTTTTGCTTCTGCAATCTAATAAGATTTAGTAGTATTTAGTTTCGGATGGCAAGTAATAAATGATAATTAAATTAAAATCGACTTAATTTTACACTATAAAGTTACAAATCATATCATAAAACGTCTTTTCTTGTGTCAACACTGAGAAATGTTTCTCCGTAAATGACCACCGAAGATCGACTGATTATAAGTACCAAGATATACCTACTTCAGAATTAGTGTTAGAGAAGTGCGAAATGAATAGATATTATAAAATGAAATACTTGAAAACACGGATTTCATGAACAATGATTTAATGAACATGGAAACGTATCAATAAGCGATTCTTATATGAAGGTGTACTTTAAGAGTCATCAAGACGTTGAGCTTGCACGAGATGAACGTGCTGCTGGCGGGTTCCACGCGGAACTCACGCCGTGACTCATGTGTCTGTTTTGTGTTAGTCGAATTTTTATACGCGCGCCGGTGGTGTAACTGACCATCAAAACAATGCCGGGAATAAATAAAAATAAATGATCCCGTAAGTTTATATAACCATAGACATGATTTCCGGTTGCGTCTATAGAACTATTAAATAAGCATTGCAAGTTTGTTTCTACGTCAAATTGATATTTTTTTCCGTGAGTCAAACGGAAAACTATGAGTTATAAGTACGAGTAGGTATAAAAATTGAATGCTAACTACCTATAATACAATATATTTGACTAGTCATGGCGAACCATAGGTGCCCCAAACTCGATGAGTTTCTTATTAACCACTGAAGTTTTCACCATCAGACAATCTCCGAATGGTATGTTATCATAATGTCACACACTTTGGATCAAAACCACATTCATAGATATCGTTACAAACATACAGGTAAAGTTAATAAAAGCGTGTTAATAAATTTATCAACTCTGTAAATAAACCAAAATAATGTAAAACAAAAAAAATACACTAAAAGTATTTGAAGCAAAATTGCTATAGGTAGTACGTGTATAATATAATTTACTTTCCTAACAATGCGATAACCAGAAATTTTCCAGCAACCGAATAACGTTGTTATTGTATAAAATATTAGGTACTTATAACTTTCAAAATCAATGTACGAAGAAGAATTAATAAATATTGTATGTAAGATAATAATATTATGTTCCTACTCAAAATTTTCAGTTTGTTGTGGCAATTGAGAAGTGGTGCGTGGTAATAAAGTGAGCTGCGATGTATAAAGAGGAGGCAGTGCTCTATTTGTTTATTCGCTTTACGTATTTATTCTTGAGATCATATCACGAGCATTAGCTATCGGCTCGCGTACATTGCAGATTTTTATAAATAGCATACTTCTACTGGTCGAGTCTAGTTATAATTTAAATAAAAAATTCCAATGTAGAAATTATTTCTTAAAGAAATTTTTATTGGCATCTTATTATTTTGCGAAAACTCATCGATGCTAAGTGTGTTTAAATTAATTTATTACATATAAATCTAAAAAAAAAATACGAACTTTCAGAAACATAATGAATAAGTATCATTACAATTTATCTATTAGTCAAATTAAATACAATTAGGTATTTGAAGTTTTGCCTGCCGAGATGAGTAAAGTACTTACTCGAGTTCCCAGCTTCTTTTTTTTCAGCAGCCTTTCCTTTGGCCCCTTTTTTTCCGTTGTTGTTGAACCAGAAGAAGAACACGTAAGAACAGAATTTGTTGACGGTGTTTATCAAAAAATTCCCGCTTTCACGAGCTTCGTTAACTTTCGCGGGTTCCTCAATCGAAGACTGGGATGCTATAGAATTATTATCAAATGTTATGATACTGTCAGTATCGGTCAAGGCCCCAGAAGCAGTACTACCGGACATTACGAAAGCAAGTAACACCGAGGTCCAGAAGGGACTTCGATATTGCTAGCTAAGAGGCGACGCGTACTTTCCAACCGGAAGTCGGGCAAACTGTGAGCGCATCCGACAGCAGCCACCGGCCATTTCCGGGTCAGAAGGCGTTCCCCGTTGCATATGGGGGTGCGTGAGTGCAACAGGAGGCGGAGGAGTGAGGCTGCGCAAAGTGCGCCTGCAGCGGGCGGGCGCGCGCGTTCCTACCGCCCGCCCGACTGACCGGAGCACGCCCATCGCCTTCGACACCGCTCTCACCGCACCCACCACTAGGCTCACTCTCGCACTCAAATCACACTAACCGTGAAAACAGCGCGTACGCATTACCGGCACCTTGCTATTCAACGCTGGCTTCGCGACTGACATTTCTGATGCCCATGCCAAATTGTTTACCACAACGGATTTACTGGAAGATACACAGTATCGTACTCATGAGACTTTCGCTGTAAATTGCTAAACATCACAGTATTGTTATACGTTCAGGAACAGGCACTTCCCTATACTTGTCTCTTTCTTCCGTGTTCTGTATTGTTCATACCTAAATTATTGTAGCATTACCTACAAGACGTCTAGACTCTAGACCAGAAATCAAATGTCTTTTTTTCAACAGACTTCAAAAAAAGGAGGAGGTTCTCAATTCGAGTGAATTTTTTTATGCCTCTTAACTTTCGGCTGGGTGAACGAATTTTGATGATTTTTTTTGAAAGCTTGTGTATGCCGTATGGTACCATTTCATTTTGGTCCAATAACATCTATGAGAAAACCATATAAGTCTTAAATTTGCAAATTTACATTAAGTACGTGCGCGACAATGTTGAAGTTGGTTGTTTTCGTAACGCGAGTTATAATTATTATTGATGTTAGAATTAAAACAGATTTAGTAAATCAGTGACACAGAATACAAAATACATGACTGCATGCAGATCAATTTGAATACCGTGTGCCTACCTACCGCAACTTTTGTCCATGTGATGAATGCTATATCTAAAATAGGCCATGGGAAATGACTTCGAAGCAATTTATTGGCATAGGGGAGCGCGGCGGCCGCCTCGCGTCGGTCAGTGCGAGAGGAAACGTGCGACACGTAGACTTCCGCAGGGGAACGGACAGATGAAATTGACGGCTTGTCGTTGTGCTAGTTGCTGTGGCCATAAAATTCATTTAAACTTACTTGATATTTTTATTATCGTACCTACCTATTTAGTAACAAACTTTGGCTTTAAATTGGCTGCAATCCATCCATGTAATTTTCACTTTAATCATCATATAACTTCGTTGCCATTCGTAAGAGACTTTTTCTCAAAGCAAGAAAATCAAGACATACAAGGTACCCCAAGATATTCCCCATGAATCCCCAGTTGAAAATCATGAGATTTGGCAAGAAGCAATGTCTTATAGCTCAAAATAAAAAGGAAAATCTGATAACCGTAAATTGCATATTATACAATACCATATAAAATATAAACTTATTTGCAATTCGTAAATAATTTCTAGTGAGAATACCGTTACACATATTAAAAGAAAAATTTTACTTTTAAAAATGTTGCGAGTATCCTGTTAACACTTGAGCGCGTTACTAGGTAAGTGAAGTACGAGGTTACATAAAATCATGAGTATTTTAAAACTCCATAATGATAGAGTTGCATGCTGCCCTGCAAATGCCGTGTAGCTAAATAACTAAAATATCCGCAGCTGCTATCCACGTGTTCCAGTCTATTAAATTACGCCTAGAAAGCTTTCACGACTAAAAGTGCTAAATGGAATGAGAACTTCATAAGAGAGAGGAAATTAAATGAATCGAACGAATATAGTATCAGCCTATAGGTATTACCTGTTTGGAATTAATTCTTTCTTCTCATTATTAACTGTGGCTTTATTCTGTAGTAGGTATTAATGGACGTTATATAGGTAACTTGTTTTAATTGGACCTAGTTTTTAAGGAGCTTGTTTTCTTGTACAACAAACTTTATGTTTATTTGTTTAATAAAATTTTACCCATTGTTAATCTATCGATATAGTAGGTACCTATCTAATCAACGCAAATAAAAACTATGTGAATCAATAGTATCCACGCATAGTTTCCCGTTACCTCTTTTCATGCTTGTAAGCACTTCCCTATTGAATCCTTTTGAACGAAATATCAAACCTTTCATTTCCAATTAGAAACTATCGCATTGAAAAAGCAAATTCCATTAAGAGGCCACTATCAGTACTTCTGCCCTGAAAACGCTGGCCGGAAAACAGAATATTTAATTCAGAATGTAAACATCATCGAGGTCAACGATTCCCCTATTCAGCTTAATATAAAAGAGGTTGATATAGGTACGAGATGTCGGTAGCAAGTTGTAGGCAATATAGTTGGGCATGTAGGGCATGGAAATAGATTTTTTTTTATTACGTATGAGTTTATACAGCTTGCATAGAATCGCATGGGTTACTTTTACAGAAACTACAACTTTTTATTCATAACGAATTGGCTGTTACATACATTCAAGTACCATTACCTATCGGATACCTTTGAACCGTCACGTGCAGCTATACCAGATAGCGGTAACATTTTCTATATTTTTTACAAAAACCTTTTATTTAAGTATCAAATGAATATGCAATATTCAAATTACTATCCAACATTTGATTTTGTATACAGAAAATCTACACTGCAAGTGGTTGTTTCTTAGGTTATTCAATCGACATCGTATTGGAGCTTTTGTGCAGAACCAGTTATGATACTTATAAATAATTCTTAGCAAGCAACGCTCAAAAGTGCAAACGAATGAAAGATCGATCGATTGCTGCGGCTAAACTTCGGCGGCGTGGCTGGCTGAATATTGACTACTTTAGTCGATTCACAATCACGGCAACTAGTTTCGAAGCAAAGGGTCTGAATTATAAATCGAACTGCTGATTACAGCTGCCTCGGGCTAGTTTTATATGTGATAAACTATGAGAATATCTATAAATAATAATAAATATATATTATGTGTGGTTATTGTATATGTTTTAATGTATGTGTTTTTATGTCGTTTGTAAGTTTTGTGAGTTATCTATTTATGTAAACGTGTTGCGTGTGTGTGTATGTGGTTTTCTAAATGTTCATCGACAATTGAGATAATATTACTGTAGCATATCGTGAATTGCACACTGTCAAACTGTTTTATCCGAATAATCCTCATAATATCAATGTTATCTAAATATAAATCACTTGATGACACGACAGATGTTGCTTCAAATAAAGGTAATGAAAACAATTAGGTTGCGGTGCGTTTTAATTGAAACAGGTATTTTGAATATCATCTACAGCATCCAGGGAACCCACTTATACTCATAAAAAATATCATTACAATCAAATTAATGGTTTAGGAATGCAAAAAAGCTATTAATTTTTATTGATTCTGAACCGTTGTGTCACTCACGAACTGAAGTGTTATTATTATTTGTGTAAACACGCGCGCTACCTACCGTTGAAGAAATGCGGGAACTCACCAACTTCCCAGAGTTTCATGTCGATCGGATGATTTTGAGTGGAGTGTAGTGTAAATAAAGGGAAGACAGACATAAAATCGTTTTTGAACCCCTGACGCCCCATATGTTATTAGTTAGACGTAACTGCATCTAAATTGGTTTATTCGATTAGGAGCTACGCTTACACAGCGACATACAGAGGCACTCGTTAAAAATACTGTTTAATCAGCATCGACACTAGATAGCTCTTACATACAATTGTTAGCATGGCACTTGAGTATGAGTGAGTGTTGATTCTTTCATGTTTGATTAATTGCTATTGCTCGAAACGTATCAATCACCAGAATCGATACTTTAACAAAACCATTATTACGTAGCACTTGGGCATTTTTATTTCAACAATCCATGGAAATAATAAGTTTAATAATGATTAACTATTTTTCATTACCGCATCTCGTACCTGCCGTAAAGCCTATGCCCACAATCCTGCTATATGCTGCAGCAAACTACTGGGCACGGGTCTCTCCCGACAACCGGGAAAGGCCTGGAGCATACTCTACTACACCAGCAGCAATGCAGATTGGTGAAGATACGGCCTTCGACCAGGTTTAAAGTCTGTTACCTGTCGATAACAACCGGGACCGACGGCTTAACGTGACGTCCTAAGTGCGCATGAATATGTGCCACTAGCGAATCTAGCGATGTAATTTATTTGGCACTTACTTAGGTATTTTGGAATCGTAAGACATTTTATAATATTTGTTTTTCCTTAAAATAATTTGTATTCACTATTCATGTTTTAGGGAGCGAAAATCCTCGCCATCATCCGCCAACATTTAATATGTGTGGCACTGCGGCACCATCAGACGTCTACTGGCTTTTAATAATAAGAAAAGAACAAGATTTTATGATGAATTATCTTGATAGTTAACGGCAACGTTGCGTGTCGTAAGTCCGTCAGTGAGACTTTCAGTCGAGTAAATGTTATTATATGGATCAGTGCGTGTCTACTGCCGTAGGACGCCATCGTGGCCTGACTTCCATCCCAATTAAAGTAACTGTTAAATACTCGACCGACAATTTACGTTAGCGATACAGACGTTAATGTCCCTTGGTGCCGAACTATATACAAATTCAAATGAAACTTCACGTTCAAATATATCTTAACAAGGACAAACTTTGACCTTCTGCTTAATATGATGCTAAGAAAACTAAATAAATTAAACGTATAAAAATGTTTTGAGATTTCAACTGGAAGGAATACTTAAAGAAAATCATTTTATCGTTTATCAGGAAGCTTTTCAAAAATCGAACGAAATGGGACGCGGCCACTAATCTCTTAAATGGATTTTAATAAATAAAGATAGATATTGTTCACTCACCTAATGGTTCATCACACGGTTGACTGAGCGGACGACGCGAAGGAGAAGTTTTCTGCTGAGGTGGATTCGGTGGTTGCGGCTTTAGCACTTGCGCGGGCACTGCGCCCTCTTGTGGTGGTTCCCCGGGCACGCGCACCACCCACCAATCAGCGCGCACCTGCCACTGCTCCACCACCTCCACCTGCTGCCCCTTCGTCACCGACAGCTCGCCGGGGCCTGCCGCCGAATGATCTCCAACCACCCACGTCATCTCTGGGCCCGCCTGTCGAAAGACATATTGTTTACTACACAAACCAAAAGTAACGACGAAACCTTTACATTTTGATACTTTTAAGGACTTGGATTATTTTCAGTTGCTCAAAGACCGTGAATTTGGTGCACATCGCATTACGTCTATTTCAATCTACCGTACTTGATCGATTTTCTAGTTACCGGTCTGCTGGAAGATAATTCTACGTGAAATAAGCAGTTGTTCCTGGCCTCAGATGGAAAAAATGCATGAAATCTTAGCCACAATCGAATATCCACTTAATTCCAGATCTTTATTGTTAATATGGTATAACAAGCAGCATTACTAAGAAGAAACAATTTATAGGTAGTTATTGATTCGAATAATTCTACAGGCCAATCTGTCTGCTGTAACCGGCCACTGGATCGATGACGACTCTGAGCTTGCCGATAAGCGAATATGCCAATATGAGATAAGATAGTGTCTACTAATAGGTAAGCCGTATAAATAAGGTTAAAAAAAGGTGTGACATATTTACGTAGCGACCATGATCTATATATTAATACGTGTAGCGAAAATTTAATCCCTTTTTATGCACCTTACGCTACACGGAGGAACCGGAGATTTGGAATTGTGTTATAATTCATGTGGAGAAGAAGTAGAGAATATAATAATATGTGTTAGCAAAACTTTAACTCAAATAAAACTAAAGGTTTCTACGAAAAGTATTGGATTACCATGTCAATCTCTTGTTTTCGAAATCATTTCTCAAGTATGACTTGACATTTGAACTAACCAATTTGACTCTCGAACAGGTTGTATCCAATTCAAATTGTGTACATAGTAGGTACATATAGTACATACAGGTACCTACCTGCCTCTCCGTTTGTAAGGTACTCTCTGATAAATACAATTCGAGTTAGTAATTACAAGTTAGTAATTCGAACTATAAAACCATACTTAACGACTGACCTACCTAAAAATTCCGCAGAATCTTTTCAAATGTAATAAAATAAAATCTTTCGTGAAATATGCACCGACCCAGTTATAGGTACTTGAACCACTAGATGGCCGATCGGAAGCCTATAGTTCTAGGGCGCTTAGAGCGGTAGTTTAACTCTATATATAAGATCGCGTAACTTTTGATCATGGGAGCAATGTGAGTTTGTGAATCGTTGTGAGCGCAAGAATTTAATTAATTAGGAGCTTTTGTTACGCTTATTAGGTGTGTACGTACGTGCTTCCGCTATTTTAACTACGAGTAAATCTCTAGTGTCATATCGATCCAGAGACTAAACTCAAGCAAAGACACCGAGATCTTTTTAACAGAGTATAACGTTATAGTCATGTTGAGGCTAAGGATAATGCTTTTTGTTTGCACATTACTGGTATATGAAAGCATGACAGTGAACCATATTAAACTTTGCACACTGCACATTATAGTGTTCGCATCATGGATCATTTGAAATTTTACGGAATTGTGCAAAACTTATATTTGCAAATTATTATATTATTTGATTTATTAATTGTTTAGTATGTAGGAGTTTTATTAAAAAGATATATTTAAAAGTCATTATTTTACAGGACTTTAATAATGGGAAAAACCAATTTTTAATTTAAAATATAAAGATTGTCTCACATTAATTTGTTAGCAATTTGGCTGCAAGTTGAACCTGTAAGTACAGGACGAGGCATACTTTCCATACATGACTGAATTATTTTCTAGCGATATTGGTTATGATTCCATTCATAAATGAAATTTGAATTTACCCTTGTTGGTTAGAGTTTAGTTCATAACCGCCAAATAAAAAAAATACAATCTCTGGCTAGCTTAACTAATATACCGAAGTAATTGTTTACTGCATTTGCCTAAAAAGCAGAAAAAAGCTATATACGTGTAAAGTACTGAACTGCCTAACGTGATACGTTCAATATGCAAATTAAAGTGTGAAAAAGGTGCGGCGCGGGCAATCGATCATTTCTTATTAAAATATTCTCTGTATATCATACTTTTATATAGACATGTCAAACGATTTCATCAACAAAGTGCTTGTTTGTCAACGGCTTTATTGAATTCGTTCTTAACTCCTTCAAGTCACTCAATAGATACACATATCCTACTAATATTATAGATGCGAAAGTTTGTAAGTTTGTTTGTTTGTTTGTTACTCTTTCACGCAAAAACTGCTGAACCAATTTCCATGAAATTTGGCACACACATAGAGGGTAACTTGGATTAACACATAGGATAGTTTTTATCCCGAAAAAATGT
>DWAV01002875.1:0-10478 GCA_018231305.1 Noctuana lactifera | reverse complement strand
TCGTATGGATAAAGTGACATTAGGTACGTAACTCGATTACTTAACGTAGTTCTTTATTATTCGTGATAAGGCTACAGATGGTAGGAATGTTCGTTTGCTACTTGTACCAAGGAATGTCGCTTAGAATAGCAATGTTATGTAGAATGAAAGTGTTTCGTGAATGAAAGGTGAAATGAGTGAAAATAATAGATAGCTTGTTTTGTCTATTTATGAATGGCGTAATTTATAGAGGAACATCTTGCAAGGCAAGTTCTGTTAAAGGGTTAATATTCCAAGTTCCATAAAAGGTCCCTTTATAACTGGTCAACGCTGATACAATATATACTTACCTATGGTTGTCAGTTTAGCATTCCTTTTACACTAATAGTCGACTAATAATATATCTATAGGTCGAAATTCAATAATAAAAAATAAAAATGCATGTGTGTTTCAGTGCTTCGGAGGGCACGTTAAGTCGTTGGTCCCAGCTGATATAAATAAAAAAAGGCGTTAAACCTGGTCGAAGGTTCTTAGCGCGGTTTGACAACATCCGACACGACTTGATCACTAACCCATAGGTATCTCCACTAATCCGCATTGGAGCAGCATGGTGGAGCAGATTTAACCCGCCTGCAGGGAGAGACCCGTGTCCAGTAGTGTGCCATAAAAAGGGTTGTCGGCAAATGTCTGTAATACTAACATATTTCAGCTTCTAATTTAATATCTACCAATAGAGCATTGAACTTTATTCCGATCATCCCCAGACACTTTCAGTCACCTAAAGTATTGTTATTCTTATGAAACATTTGTTTAAGGCGTAGCAAAGTAGGTACAAAGTATCCAGCGTGAACTAAGAATTGCACAAACATCTAAACAGATTCACTGTTGGTTATACACAAAAATAGATCAAAAATCTGGTAGTACCTTCAATTTTGTAATAAGTTATTGTGAATGCTCGGAGCGTTTTCATTCAACGCTCGATAAACTCGGTTGCCGGATAAAATGTGACAAATTACGAATTAGTCGCAGTACGTCAGTGACGCGTCGTGAAATACCGTTTGATAATGGTGTAGGCGGGTACAGTCAACAAAAAAAGTAATGAAAAATAATAATTTGATTAATTGACACAAAATTATGGCATAATATTTTATAATTAAGTGCATATATTAGCTACTATGAGGTCTAAACCCCCGGGTTTGACGACCCGTGTGGTGTGGTGGTTACCACGCCTGTCCATCATTCGAAGGGTTTCGGGTTTGATTCCCGGCGGGGCAGTAATTTGAATGATGACTTTAGATTTCTGTTACCGGTCTGGGTGTTTGTGGAACCATACGAATAGTAGACCGGCGTAGTAAACATCACACGTGAACTGCCGTTAATAAATGAAGCGATAAATGTAGCGACCAGCTTTACCTTTAAAAATCTATTAAAAAAAACAAAAACCATTTAAAAAATAAGCACAGCGCAGTTGACAGAAATCGAGTGTATAAGTATTATTAATTAATTAAAATATTCTAGCCTTCGACGCGTTCTAGATTGTGCTAGGCAACCGCGCTCACTTAGCTGCAAAAAGTTCGTGTGTAGAATGTAGGCAGGCACCTACCACGCCCTGAGCTCACGTGTGGTGAACTGGTATTTAGGCCTAGCCTTTTTACGTTGAGACTGCTATATAATGGTGACTGGCTGCATCGGAAATTATTGTAGGAACCAAAAAGAATTTAAAAGAATTTGTTAATTCTTAGAACGGTTTTGTGGATTGCCGATTGAAGTATTTTCTATTGGGTTTGATTGAATTGCTACATATTGGACATTCTCTTTATTTATGAAGGCAATTTTGACGTAGGACGATTGGATGGCAAACTTATTTTAGCAGGAATATTATAGTTTTATTAATCTTTAAGCGGAAAACTTAATTTCTTTAACATAAGAAGTGAACAATAAAATTGTAAGTATATAACTTCATAGTCCTCATATATACTTACAAATAACTTTCGTCTAATACACAATATTCAAACATATATTATATAACAATTACGTATAATTACAATATATTTATGAATAAGTTAGTGCCGGTCAAAGGTATGGTCATATAAAAAAATTCAACGCGTGCCATTTAAAACAGTAACTTAACTTTGATTAATTTATTGTTTTCTACGATTTTTTAATTAAGAATTAGCACTCTTTCTTAAAAAATTTTTTAAATAACTGTAATTTAGGTACGTATGAAACCGAGTCTTGTAGTTAATGCTTGTAGTAGTAGTAGGTATTTTGTTATTTGTAACTGAGTTTGATTTCTGGTTTGGTTTCTAGTTTAGTCGGCTCAATTCAGACATTTACTAACTTTCTTAGAAACACTTTCTCGCTTCGTGACTAGAAATGGAATTAGATGTATTAGTAATTTATCGCATATTAGTGGAAAATCTGAGATTAATTTAATCAATATTCTACCTTCGTATAGGTACGTAATGGTAAATCTAAGTTGCTGATTGAAAGCCGATACCGAAATTTAAAGAAGGACCTAATTAATGTTAACGATTAAGAACTGAAATGAGCTCTATTAGGGTTTCAATCGTGCCTAAAAATTGCAAAAGCAATATATTATCGCGGAAACCGAAATTCTTGTGAGTTACATCGACAGGTTACGTAAATCTTTATGCTTAATTACAAGTCGCATACAACGTAAGGTCGTAGAAAGTGAATCGACTCGTGTGAACCGTCAAAAAAACCCCGCCATCTTGCTAGTCTCTGGTTCGCTGTCGGCGCGAGTCGACGTTTCCCGCCGAAACGCAAATTCGAATTTCAATCGCGTACCTGTCATTAAACTTTTTTTAAGCGCGTTCGAACAGCCAGTGTCCGCTCACAGAAGTTTTTAAAGTGCAATCGATACTACTAGCCCGTGATGCTGTGAATAATGTGATAAAACAGTTGTGTTAAAATAATCAACGAAAGGAAACTTTTAAAGGATTTTTTGTTCATGTGAAGCTGACGTTCTCAAGTTATGGGGGATATTGAAAGGAGAAAGTTCTATTTACATCTGAAAATGGTGAGATTAATATTTTTAAGTGCGTAATTAAAAAGATAATTGTTTCGCGTTCTTATATTTCTGACAATTCGAAAGTTTCTTTTAATTTCGTCATAACAATTTTCACGTTTATAGTTTTATGACACAATCATATTCGTACGTAATATTAATATAAGCATAACTTTTACTCAAGGCATTCGCATCATTTCCGGATCGTCGTTAAATAACAAACTGGTTGATATAATCTAATCGATATAATCGAGTTTGTTCTGTTAAAATCTCTCTCCATTAAATTTGCTTAGGGTTTCATTTTCTTTTATTATAAATACAGCTTCAACAAAAATGGAAGGACAAAAAACTTATCTTTTTATTGGTCCACCCTCCAGTTTACTCATATTCGAATCATACATATTTTAATGAACATAATCTAAATGTTATAAATGTACATGTTTATTATAATAAATGTTCATACGTTTGCGTTTGGTAAATCATTCAAAATTAGAATACATCAAAATGATTTATTAAATTAGATATGTACTGAATGATTATTAGTAATAATTTATTACCAGTCACATTGTCGAATTTTCCTTCGGGAAAATTGGGTCCCGGATTTTTTCTGAAGGTAAATTAGGTTCGGAACCTGACGAAGACAAAGGAACATAACTATTAATATTCACGTCAATATCTCAAGCGGTGATCTCGCCATTTGCGACACAGTCTGATAATTGCGAAATATGTAACCATCTTCACTCAGCGTGTCATATCATGCAGATTACGAAATATCTTTTCTTCGCGGTAAAAAGATTGCATAGCAGAATTTGGGATAAACTTCAAAAGTCGTATAAAAAAGTTATATTCACCATCGACTCCTTACTGGCCACAGCTCTCTTCATACATATGAGAAATGGTTTTGGAAAAGATTTTAAATCGAGTCAATTTATTTTGTTGAAGTAGATTGAAAAAATAAGTTTCAATTTAAAACTTGTATTTTAATAATATTTAAAGTAAACTTAAAGCTGTAGTCATAAAATGTTAAATTAAAAACGTAGTGAGCAATACTGGAAATACTATGACATTAAAATTCATATGAGTAGGTACAGTCGTAGTCAGTGTCCTTGGCGGCGCCTGCGCACATTCCCCGCGCTTCGACACAGCTCTTCACGACTCACGTTTAGGCATTTATCTATCAGAAATAATAAGTAACTGAAATATAAAATATGTGTATCAAATATAAATATTAAATATAATATCTATTAAAAGTTTTGAAACAAATATTATGTTGTCGACCCGCGTGGTGTAGTGGTTACCACTCCAGTCCACCATTCGAAGGGTTCGATCCCCGGTGAGGCAGAAATTTAAATGATGAATTTATAGTTCTGTTCTCGGTCTGGGTGTTTGTGTACTTGTCTTTGTGTGTGTCCATGGCACCCACGATACATGGAATCCTAGTGTGGGGCTGTGAGTGTGAAGCGTTAAATATTATGTTGAATGATAAACTATTCATTGATAGTTGCAACAAATTTTTAATTTTAAGAGAAGTACTTTTACGCATTTTGACGAATATCAAGTAATAAAATATTTATAATTGTATGTATGAAAATGCCCATAAATATAATAAATTCGAGCCGCGGTTGCAATCGCTCATCAGAGCCAAAATAAGTTTCATAAATTGTTGTATCTTTCACAGATTAAAAAATTAATAATACTTCAAAAATCTTCAAGACATAATGTCGTCGTAAAAAATGGGTACAATAGTTTAGTTGAATTCATGTTGAACGTAACCATACTTGACAAACCGCAATAACTACAAAAAAGTCAACCCAACCACAAAATAGGTAAAATAATGAGACAACAAGTAATTCTTAGAATACATATATACTAATTAATCATTTTCCCAACAATGTGGCTTATATCGTTAACAACACAAAAGAAAACAGGTAGAAACGGCTCGTACGAAAGCTAATTGAACAAAAGAGTAAGTGATCCAGCTCTATTGTACTAATGTGAGCAAGAAGTGAGAGTTTTAGTACACAAGAAGCGGTTTGTCGTAATAAGGAGAGTCGACGCAGGCTTCCATATATTAGAGTTCAACGCGTTACGCTGCTACAAATTTTTTGAGCTACGCTTCGTAGCACGTAATAAACGTGCGATAGAAAACGCTCTTTAATAGTATGCCTTCAACCGTTTTTATGTCCCACTGCTGGGCACGGGTCTCTGGCATGCTGGCCAGAGACCCTGAGTTCGTCAGGAACGCGATTAAGGTTTGCTTTTATCAAATTTTTAAACCAGCATTTGCCTTCAACCCTTTTTTTATGTCCCACTGCTGGGCACGTGTCTCTCCCCACAACCGGGGAAGGCCTGGACATACTCTACAACGCGGCACCAATGCGGATTGGCGGAGATACGGGTCCAACCCAAGTCGGATGTTGTCGAACCACCCAAAGGGCCTCCGACTAGGTTTAACGACTGTTATCTATCGATAACAACCATGACCAACGGCTTAACGTGCCCTCCGAAGCACGGAAGTGCGCATGAAATTTGCTGCTAGTGGTGACACATCCGAGTACCGGCTGAGCCCGTGGTTGCTTAACAATGTGATCGCTTGCGATCCACACTACCAGCGGGGCGCAGCGCGCTTCAATAGTATGAGGAAATTTAAACTTGTTTAAAAATTTAGATATTTTCCTTGTATTGTTATTGAATTCTCTTAATGTGCTTATATGTACCTATAGGGGAACTTTAAATACGTTAAACAAATAAATTAAATAAATAACGGTTGACATTCACAGCGTAAATACACATTAGGATCCCCTGTGTCGTGGGTGCCATGGACAAATACACAGGCAAATACACAAACACCCAGACCGAGAACAGAAATCTAAATTCATCATTTAAATTTCTGCCCCGCTGGGACTAGACCCGGGTGGACTGGCGTGGTAACCACTATATCACACGGGTTGTCAAATTTAGATATTTTCTTTGTAATTTTATTAAATTCTTTACTAAGCGCGAAAGCTGAAAATGCTTGGGATGCACGAAAACTACAAGGTATTAGTAGCTTATCTTAGCAGCTTTTTTAAAATTTCATTGACTTGTAACCTAAAAAATTTCTCGCGAAAACTGTCATTGGTTTTAACATAACTTGATCGCAGTCGCTATTTCTAGAAAGGTGCGTTGTCAAGGCAGTCAGCAAAGTCAACTGGTCGTCGTATTGTCATTGTGGAATTCGCAGACGAGGCGAGCCACTACCGGATAGCTATAACCACTGGCCAATTAACTTATTAATGAGCGTATCAGTTTTTTAAGCCTAAAATATGTCCTTACTTGTCTTAAAGTGTCGCTAAGTGATTAGAACACGTGTACTAATCGCTGCAGACTGTTAGGTTTAAATTCCAATGAAACAAAAATCATATTTAGATGGTTAAGGTCGGTATTCATGTTTTAGTCTCGTGTGCTCTGTAATTGCCATTATGAATAGAAAATGTTTTTTTAATCGTTTTCTCCCTCTTAGAGGTAGAATTTCGGAAAAAGCTTTCTTATCCGATGCCTACGTCATACAAAGAACACACCTCCAAGTTTCAGGTCTCTACGATCAGCGATTTAGGCTGTTGCGTTGATCCGTCAGCCGCAGTCATTCGGGACAAAGCATTTTATATGTATAGACTAGTATCTCAATACTTGATCAATATTTTCCTCATCAGCTGCAGTAAGTAAATAAAGAAGTTAAGCAATGTTAAGTGGTGAAATGTCGGATGTCAGGTTAGCAATAGCGCCAATCTCGGGCAGGTGGTACAAACAAATCGCTGGACACAGCACAGTTTTTTAGTGATGTGCAATTCAAATAGTTCTTTTTATAGGTCTCGTTTTTGTTTGATTTTGTTTGATTTCAATGTTAAATATGATTGCTCTAATAAAAGAGTAAACATTTGGCTTTTCTTTATGGAGTTTTTGTAGTTTTGAGTAATTTGAGTAATTTTTTCCGCCGGATTTTTTCTACCGGCCTTCCTTCGCCAAAAGGGCGCTTAAAGCCGATGTACTCTGTTATTTGACGTTCATCGAGTGTATACAAATACTTTAAGATGAATAAAAATGTTTTTATCTATTTATTTATTTGAGTCTCTGTATGGACGTAGGTGTTCAAAAGATATTTTTTAACATAAATCATTGATATAGGTATATAAAAAAAACGTCACAATAAATGGTTCTTGTTCGATCAATAAGTGCATTTTGCACTCATTTTACTGCACTGCTACTCGTAACTTCAGTTTGAATGTGGACATCAATGAAGTGCACAAAATTAATCTATATGACCTGCAAGAGCATTTGATACTTAGTATAAAAACAGCCCAAACACCTAATAATTATTAAACTTTTCTTTATTTATTTATTACATCGATAGCATTGCAAAATATCTTTGGTTAGGTCATCTCTGTTAATTCATTCTCAAACACCGCTTTCTACGCAAACTTCCTACTTAGCGAAGTTATTTAGGTACTCGTAGCCATATTATATTAGGTATTATCTTTGCAAAACATATTTCCGGATGCGGTCCTCATTAAGGTTTCTTGCCTATATTGCTAAATGTATTTGGTTTATATCCGTTTTGTGTTTAATACCAGCTTACTTCTAATAGGTTACATAAAAATTTAATATTCGAAATATTTAATACATTTTATAGCTAAATACTCGATAGTTTTACTTCGTTGATTATTTATCTAAGTCTAATCTTTTCAGTGAGAAGATAAATTTTTAACTATTCGTCAATATTTGGATACCTTCAATTTCAATTTAAAAAAAAAAAACAATTATATTAAACACGTCCCTATCATTAAGTTTTCATTGTTTATCTGTGCTCATAGTATAATCTACATCGCGGGAGCTTTTAGACGAATGCTTCGTTCCGCTTCCTTTAGCCGACCTCAGCACAATAGCGAGTACAGATCTACAATCCCGGCCATGGAGTGGAAGCCACACCACAGATAATACAAGTCCAACAATGGACAATGTACGGTATGAGAACGTATTAATGGCGGACCTTGTGAACCGGTAGTGTGACCGCTCTATGGATATCTTGTAACAGTGAGGACACTCAGCTTATTGTGACACAATAAAAATGCTTTGATGTGAAATGTAGAGTTAGGTAAAGCTTGAGAAGAAGTCAAAAGTTGGTCCTACATAAGATTTACGTAACTACTATAACGTTGTACTATGTTAATGTACCTCACTGAATAGTATTAACACTAAAGTATTGTCGAAAAATAACGTCCAAGTCTGTGACAAAAAATGCCTTTTGTGTGTCCATGAGTGAATTATCAAAAAATATAACATAATAAATAAAAACTGGTTAAAAAGTTAAACGACTGCAGAATTATAACGTAAGTTCACGATACTATTTCACACGTAGGTACTTTTTAAGCCTCATTTGAGGCTGACATTTTGTTTGAAGGTATCCATCTACGCGTTATAAGTCTATGGGTACAAGTGTTTCTAAGATGCCTTTGAAATTTGCTTACGAAATCCCTAGTTAAATTTAAGAGCACTTTGCTTAAGTCGGTGCGACGACCATATGAAGATCACTTGAGAGACATTATAATATATTGTTCATGGAGTTAAAAGGAATTGCTATAAACATTAATGGTGAATAGTTGCCTCCCACATCTCAGTAACTGGCGGAGTCGTTGAACCAACTCAGTACTTAGGTGACCTTGTTAGGATTATTCTCTGTTAAGATACAGGTAACACGGACGACCAATACGATCAAACAAATTGATTTTGAATTTTTTTTTCCTCTATGGAGTCGTTTTCGTTTTCAATTCGATACGAATCACAAATGAGTGTTTGTTAAGTAAATATTATTTTAATATTTTAAGTCAATTTTCTTTTATAGTCAACTAGCTGACCCCGCGAACTTCGTACCGCATAAACAACTAAGGGGTGGACCACCCTTAACATTAAGTGGTATAAAAAATAGATGTTGGCCGATTCTCAGACCTACTGAATACGCATATAAAATTTGGTAAAAATCCGTCAAGCCGTTTCGGAGGAGTACGGTAACTAACATTGTGACATGGAAATTTTTATATATTAGATTTAATTGTTTCAAATTACTATTTAATTTACAAGCAGCCCACTCTCATTTCAACTTAGCAAATATAATTAGCGCGCTAACGCAACAGAAGTACGAGTACCTATTTCGACGTATTGATAGCACATTTTTTCTACCTACGAGAAATGTATGCAAATGACACTTTTACGATTTGCTCAACATACGTTTAGCGTAGGCTCAAGGATCCAGCGTCTGTTTGCACTGTAGCTCCTAATTACGCATTGTGCTAAGGAGATTGGAAGATAAACCATTCAGATTCGACCACTCCATGGGAACTGTACTGAGTTTAGTTGAATTGAAGGTGAGTTGTAGGAATTATGAACGGCGGGAAAACAATTTTTGAATAGAATTAAGGGCAGGGCAAACAGAACAAAAACAATTTTGTACACTTAGTTTTATTTGTGCGGTAGTTGTTTATGTTATTATGTGAATATGATTATAACAATTTTATAATAAGTATTGTATCAAGAGCAGGTAGTAAAGTGCATTACATTTTCAAAAAAGGCGTTAAAAGAGCTCTCCTTCAAAGCCAGCAGCGCATTGGTGACTCCCCTGGTGTTGCCCGTTGTCTGTTTGATAGGCGTAAATTATAAAAAAAACATACCTATATACTAGTTTTCGTAAATAATTCAAGAACTCGCGAACTTGCTTTTATTTCATCAGCTCGTTTTGTTGATGTGTTATAGGTTAGTTTTTCCGTTTTCAGAACACTTTAGTTAATTATATTGCAGCTATGTGTTGATAAAATTTAATAACGTATATAGAATGGCTTCAAAATTAGATCAATAGAATAGAAAACTAGATTAATACAAATAGTATATACAAATAGTATCGATCGAGTTTTGAGTCTTGAAGTCCTTTTACCCGTCTTAAATCTTATTTCTTCTGCTAACTTTTTTCTATGTTTTAACTTGTCAGCTTCCCAGAAATTACTCTAGTAACTTCTTACACATCATAAAATCCACGTAGTATCGAATTAGCACAGAGAATGAAAGAAGAATTTCTTTCATAAATGCCTTTTCGAATTGAGTAAACTCCGTGTTACAGTCAGACATTGCCTACATGTTCCAACGAGAACATTACATAAGCCAGTGTGTAATATTGACTTGGTATTAAATAATGAATCTCGTCATTCTACTATGTGCACAACAAGGTTGTATTTAAACAATAATGCTGTTAAACACACATAATTACTGAACACATCGGTACTTATATTCACCACCTGCTGTATTTCGTAGCGCTGCTAATGAATATATTATTGTATGAACTCTAAATAAATGTATTGGGTTTTGCAGGGTTTTTTTATGATATGAAGTAGCAGACGAGCATGCAGGCCAGGCCACCTGGTGTTAAGTGGTCGCTGCCGCCAAT